>OOFE01036860.1:22316-35442 GCA_900323365.1 Monocentris japonica | reverse complement strand
AAGCTCTGGAAACCCCCCCCCGCAACTGTGATGACAGGGATGGAGGGAAGTCGTCTCCACGCACTCTCAACCTCCAGTGCAAATAATACTTTTATTCATTGCATTCCCTGGTGCATTAAATTGAAGTATTTTTACTTATTAAAATACTTTTATTCAGTGCTTATCCTAATGCATTAAATCAGACTATTATTCGCATCAAGGCTATGAGCCTGCAGTGACTTCTTGTTATTCAACTTTTGTTTTGCCGCAGCCCATACCTCAACAATCCAGGAGTTTGGTCGCTCTACATCTCAGAGGTGGCAGGTAGGAGACTGTATACTTAGTCCACTGGCATGTGCACAGTTAGTCCACAGACTGGGGACTCAATCCACCACCCCTTTGCAACACTTGGTTGACACTTTGCATCCAAAATGTCTTACAGCACCATGAGTGCATATGTGAGAACGAACTCCTTAACCATGCTCTACCCACTGAAGTACACTGGACAGCCATAATCCAGCTCCTTCTAAAAAAGTGTATCCCTAGAAAATGCTTAGTAAGGATAGCAGACCCACAAAAAGAAGTACTCTACTTTAAAGCTGGACTAGGCAATTGGCGGCCCCAAACACCAACGAAAGGTGACTGTTTAAAATTTGATGACTTCAGTACCCAGAAATCTTGGAACATGACGTCGGTAAACTGCACACAGCACGCTCATGCTTACTGATCTGGGGTGGGGTTCCCGACAGCGGTTGATCTTGAAAATTCACGACATACTTCACGTACAGTTTCACGACAGTTCTTGAAAATTTCATATGTATTTCCCAAAGGATATCATGAAGCGAAAACTTCAAGAGATGCTTGGTAAACCCCGGCCACCGTCAGTTTCAAATCCCACCATGTGCACTCCAAGGCTGCAGAATATATTGTATGCACATAAATAACCCATTTAACATTCATGGCAAATGTGTGCAATGATTTAGGACAAGAGTCATAGAAATGTATTGCTAAAAGGTCAACTCATAATATACTTTATTATTTGTCATTATGGATTCAGGTGCTCAGTGGGATGACACAATTGATTTTGACTGCATTCATCTAAAGAAACAGAAAAATGTCGTGCCAACAAATCACACTTTGTCCAATGCAATTGAACGTTAACCATGACTTGCTCATCAACCTAAATGTGAAAATCCTGCAATATATTTATAATATAAAGATAATGCAGATAATGCTTTTAATGGTGTGGAGTGCAGGTTAAACAGCGATCTGTATGCCACCTGCAAAGAAATACCTGAAATCTCATCGTGAACGAACAAGAGATTTCATATACTATGTGAGTTGCGTCACGTTTCGAGAAACACTCGTGAAATTCACGAATGTCTCAAAGAATGACTTCAAGATATACTTAGCACTACTATGCCTTTCGGGAAACTCACCCCTGGCTGGTCTGTGATGCTTTATATCAAAGGAAAAGACCTGATGTTGGTGAGTCCAGCTTTGCCTGGACAGAGCGCTCACTCGTTGCTGTTTAGGAGACAGTTTTGTTTTTCACTGTTAAGTTTTGATTCAGCACTTCCTGTGCATGGACATTTCCCATCAGTAGTCATTGTGTGTGTGTGTGTGTCTGACTGTGGGAAGAAACTGTCCCATCAGTGCGCATATGCGTACTGATGCTCTGATACCATTTTCCTTCACATAATCCTTCCTCTCACTTTTTGTACACGGAGCATGTTTTTCAATTTCAAGACATCGTGCTCATTTCACCAAATTTCGGGAGACCAGGTGTCTCAATTAGATGCGGTTGGACACTCTTCTCTGTTGCCCCACTTTGTGATTTAGGCTGGTAAGACATAAAAGTCTTGCCTCGTGCGGCTTTAACAAAGGGCCACCCTGCCCCAAAATATTTGTAAGAGATAAAAATTCCATTTCTTGCTTCAGGAGCTTTAACCCAAAATATATTGGCACAGCCCTGAGTTATCCTCCTGCCGCTGAAAGTTTGGAAGGGAAATGTGTTAGATAGTAAAAAGAATGGTAATGCAATGATTAGAAGTATGTATTACAACTTTGGATAAGTGAATGATATAAATACATGGCATCATGAATGAATGACAACATGAATGAGCGGATGGCATTTTGAATGAATGGAATTGTGACATCATAAATGAATACATGAACAAACAATGGACACTCTTTTTATGGAGATTCCATTTCCTTGCTCGAGGGTTCCAGCTCCTCTATTTTTGAATATCCTTATCTAAAAATACCACCAATGTTTTATGCCTCAGGTGAAGTGTTTCAGACCAGACTTTTTTATTGTCTGTCTCCATTGTAATTGGATTGTTGGTTTTTGGCTTCTATATGAAGTCTGCACTTTAGGCTGTTTGAGGTGACGGTATACAGGCAGAGGAAGGGGAAGGTTTTCCTGCTAGGGTTTGGGGTCTGACACTGGGGACACGCAAGCTAAACATCTATGCACTCGTGGTTCTGTGAGTTGCAATGGATTTAAGTGTCCACCCAATTGTAGATGCTATGTTATAAATAATCTTTTAGCATCTTCACAGCATCACAAGCCAACAGACAGTGCTGTTTATCAAGTGTCTCAAAATAGGAGAGATGAGCAAGGATCACATAAATAGGTCACTTATTGCACATAGCAGAATATGCCTTTTGGTGGGCCCTTCCATGGAAACCTCCTCCCCAGTCCAGCATGGATGGACCCAGTAGGAACTGAATGCTTGCCCGGTGCCCAGTGGCAGCACTATACTCTACAAGCTGAGCTGCACAGGACCACACAGGTCTCTTAGTCATTTCTCTCATTTACCTCTGGGACCAGTGGGCCAGAAGGTTTAACTTTTCTCCATCAACAACAATAAACACCACATCCTCTTAGTCTCACCTGATTAACTTTAAATGCCACTTGCTGAAAGACGATGAGTGAGATCAATGAGATCACACACATTCAGTTTATTACAGAGCTGTCCTCCTTTATTTGGGGTGTTCATTGTAGGTATTATGTTACCACAGCACATTCATGTATCACTTCTTTAGGAAGATGACTTAATTTTCCTGTTAAGTCACATAAATTTTGACATAAAAATGCAACATCCTTCAGCTTGGCTTGCTCCCAGGTTCCATTATCTCAATGTTGGTGAAATATTTCCTACATGTGGCGGACCATGTTAGCTGTCAATTTAGGCTAGAGAACTTAATAGTTCAGGTCAATTCAGGTCAATTAAATTGATTTTTTTTAATTGCGTTTTACTAACAGGTTTGTGACAAATTGCTTTACAGACAATAAAGAACATGAATACAGCAAAAAAATAGAGATAAAAAGCACATCACAAACTCCAAGGTGTGTGTGTGAGTGTGATACAAAATATAACAGTACATCACATACCACACCCTCTCAGGAATCTCACCTAATTGGCTTGAAATAGCACTTAATGACAGACCAAGCGTGAGATCAATTATGTCATACCATTTTCTTCTTGAGAACTGTTCTCTATCTAGGTGATCAATGTGTGCCCCTGGGTACCACAGCAGACGTCTTCTGTTTACGCATTCCTTCAACCAATATAGCCTGAGGGGGGTGATTTTAGATAGGACCCCTCCTCGCTTAGGACAATAGATCAATGGTATGACTTTGCATGTTATTTTATAAATCATTGAATGCCTTTAGTGACCTGGCCCATGTGGCCTGGGGACAGAGGGTGGTGGCGCGATGGGGGAGGATAGGAACACACGTGTACAATTATAATCACTGTCAAGGGAAAACCTCTATCAACTTTTCGGAACCAAGAAAAACAGCCTTGGTTTTAGCTTGACCATCATGCATTTTTCCAATGCATTTCTGAAAGAGTTTCATAAGCACAAAGTGTTTTCTCAACCCATAGAGGAGCTTGTAAGCAAGCAAAGTTAAAACACCAAAATAACCAAAACTGGAATTACAAGGTTTTCACCTGACAACTGTGATATATATGTATGCAGATATAGATAACATATTTATACTCATACTATTAATACTATTACTATTAAATGCATGTACATCTGCATAAACATACACGCCTATGTTCTCTCTTTCTGTCTCTCACGCACATGCGCGCACACACATACACATACACACACATTATGATCAGACTAACTTTCCAATAGCTGCTATATAGGTTATAATTAGGTTCTGGGATGTGGCGTCTGTAAATGGATATTAATAAAGCAACAGGTGTTGAGAGAGAGAGTGAGGAGAGAGAGAGAGAGTGTGTGTGTGTGTGTGTATGTAGGCACATTCTTGTGTGTGTGCCTGTGTGCGGTAACATTTCTGTACATGGGTGTGCTTGTGGGTGTATGTGAATGCCTTTGTGTGTGTGTGTGTGCACATCTACCTCTGTGCATGCATGCTTCTGCGTGTATGGCTGTGTGTGTGTTTGCACACTGTGTTTGTGTGCATGCTGTTGGTGGGGGATCAGCTGACCAATGACAATCACAGCTATTGTCTCGTCCATCAACCCTCTCTGGGTCTTTAATTTGCTAATTAGACGGCGGGACCCCTGTTTGTTTCAAAAGACCACGGTCAAGATACTTATCTGTTTTACAAGATAATTCCCTGACAGGGGTGGTACTCTATATACCCGAGGGCCTTAACCATTTCCAGTGTCTCTGCACACTCTCGCACTTTCTAACCATTCTGAGTGAAAAAAGAACAGAAAAAACAACATGTTCTCCCAGTTTTTGAGGTACGAAGATTATCTTGTGGCATAGCATCAGAATCACTTTATTAACAGGGACTTGTCTTGGTGGCACTGATGCTATGTTAACATATTAACAAGTTAAATAGTAAAACAGTGCTTACCTAGGAGCTATTTTCAGAATCTGGAAAATAAATACGCAGAATTTTGTCTTGGTGGCATTAGCACAGGGATGTATCGATAACTAAGATTGTAATACACTGATACATTTGGTACAAGGACAAGGCCCCAAGATTCAGTGCAAAGGGACAGTCCCAGACACAAAATAGGCAGTAAACTTTTCATATCGCTCTACAAATATGAGCAACCTTGGACTGACCTGATCTCTATTTCTTCTTTATCTGTGCACCGTGACAGTCACTTTCATAGTACATACTGACACACATGCCACAGTCTTCCTCTTCCCGAAGACAAGACAAGTAGAGGTTATTTACTGGACCTGCCTGGAACACTAATCTGGGTTACCGTTCCACTTGTACTGCTGTACTGCTGCTGGAAAACACGCAGATGCAGGAACACACACAGAAGCCAAAGTGTTCTCACAACAACGGATGTTGTTATCTAAAGTTGCACACCCTTTATTCACACGATACCTACGCATGGCCACCTGCATAACCTGCATGCACAATCACTCCCTGTGCACCAAAATCAGACTACTACTATTTGTAAAATTTCATACAAAATTACAATGCCTTAGTTTTTGTTACTACAATTACGAACTTGATATAAGAACGGGTTGCAGAAGTGTACAGGTGCAGGCATGCAGCACATAAATAGAGACACACATTCTGTAGGTACACATACACATGCACACAGGCACACTGTCACACACACACAAAAGAGCTCTCAGCTGAAATATTATTCAGGAGAAATCATATCTTCCCCTGCATTAACATGGTTGGTGCCAGCTGTAGAGATTGGCAGATCCACACACTGAGGTCTAAAACTTGTAACAAATCTCCTCATGTGTGATGAATGCCTTTCAACCAAAAATCCACCCTAAACCAGAAATCCCTAGTTATTCCCATGATCATAGGCAGTTGAGCCTGGATTGGTTTTGTTGCATGTGCAACTTTCTCCCAAAGCTAGAAATCAAAGATCCAAGTCATCCCCAAATTGTGGTGTCATCAAGAGGCAAAACCTGGAGCTGCTGCATTGATAAAAAAAATGTAAAGATTTTTTGGAGTGGTATGTTTAAACATTTGTACCCAAATGACCTTTATTGTATTGTAGGGCATAGTTTTTATTTGATTTTGATTTAACAGACAGACATCTTCTCTAGGCCACCGCCTCCTCATGAATAGGTAGGTCATACTTCAACCAAAGGACATGGGTTCCAGGTCCCTTGTCCGTGAGAATGCGTCCTGCTGAAGTGTCACATTCAACACATTGAATCCCTACCAGCTCCAGTGGTGCTGGCAGTGTGTCTTATCATGCTTTTATAGCTGACACTGCTCTCTGCCCTCCCTGTGAAGGGGGCAGAGAGAATTCACTTTCATGAATCAATTCAGTATTAATAACACATGATTATCATTGCATTATTATTAGAACCATCTTGGGTAGTGTTACTTTGTCCACACTGTTGGTGTCCCAGCCTGTCAGTGCAGCAAGCAGCTAGTTTTCATGTTCACATATCAAGACTGAACAGACCGTAACGACTTTGGGTGCTAATGAGGTTGATTTTTGGAGTGACCATTGGCCCAATATGAGTGTAATGGAGAACCGCGCACAGAGGCAAGCAAGACGTAAGTAGCTCTATAGTGACGCAGTTGTTGAGAGTTTAGTCCAAATCGAATGGTATGACAGAAGATGAGGGGATAATAGGTAACAGGACTAAAATGGCCGGAGTTTTGCTGTCAAGTATCTCGAAAGGGAAAATCCTGCCTTATTTTTTGATTGATGACCATGCACTCTTGAAATTATACTATGGGTTTTGATACCTACATACCTCCAAGACACGGTCCAGACTTTCCCTCTCCAGTCAGAGCAGCAGAGTCACTTCCCATTTTCCATCGCAGGCTGAAATCTCATCTCTTCAAGAGGAACCTCGTGTCCCCGTCCTCATTTCACATCTTCATATCTTTAATGTTCATCCAGAGAAACAACGCAATACACTGCAGCGAACAACACATTTCTGCTCCATGCTTGATCAGGTTCTTTCAAGGTAAATGACCAATTTTTGTTGACATTCCCAGACAGTCAAGTCAAGTCAAGTCAAGAACTTTATTTGTCACATACGCATACAGGATGTGCAGTGAAATGAAAAGTGGCAATGTTCCCGGGATTGTGCAAAAAACAACAGTAGTAAAAAACAATATTTACAGTAAAAAACGAGGCACACTATTTACAATAGATATCAAATATAAAATATAAGTCAAAAATCTGAAATGTGAAAATATGTGTGTGTGTGTGTGTGTGTGTGTGTGTGTGTGCAAAAGAGGGGCAGTGTGTGGTGCTTGGTGGGGGCCCTGGTGAGGTCAGAGTTCACAGTCCTGATGGCCTGAGGAAAGAAACTCTGTTTCAGTCTCTTCAGCAGACAATTTTATCATTTATCATCGCCATGGAGACGCACACCATTGTTGCTTTAACAACAGTGATATAAGACATCATTAAGAGTGACTAGCTATAGAAAAGTGTCTCGTATGTTTTCTGCTGAATTGTCCGTTTTGTGTCTCCAAAGTGTCTGTAATTGTCAGATGAGACTTTGCACACACCAACATTTGAACATTTGATGGGGTGTAGCACCAGAGTTCATGAACATTTTTCAGCCCAAATTTACAGTCTTATGCTGAGGGTTATGAAAACATACTGCTACTCCTGTCATGTGGGAACCAATCCAAAGTGTCCTGCATCCAAGCCCATGAGCTAAAGAAACTAGAGTAGAGCGTACTGAACAAGAAGCTGTAACATCGCTGACACAGAAAATTGCAGTCACTCTGAACGTGCCACCTTGGTTTGCTTTTCCAAATTATACCAATATCAAACACTGAGTTTCACTTGAATATGGTCTGCGTAATTGTACTGCTTGCAGTTTAAATTGTCATGATGCTATTGGTCCTCTCACAAATTAAACAATAAACAGTCTCTTCCAATTCAATTCAACACCACTTGCCAGACAGCAGCACAATTATATTTGAATATAGTTCCTTGAACTTACTCAGTGTGCTTGATTTAGCCTGCCAGACACCTTAACAGCCACAAGAATAGACACATTCCTGCAAAGTGAGGTAAAGCAAGCACCCTTTCAATTTTGTTTGCAGGCTTTCATGTAAATTCAACCACTATTATACCGATGTCTCGCTCTAACACTATTCAGTATGTCTACATTCTTGAACAAATGAAGAGTGACATGACACCTACTCTTTTAAAATGACTGACAAAATAATATCACTTTTACAGTCTTTGGTTGACAAAATAATAACACATTTGGAGACTTGATCCTCTATTAGAGACGTTGAACGAACTTCAGGTCATGTTTTTTAGCACAACAAAGGCCAGTGGATTTGGGGGATCTAAAAAAAGAAAATCAAGTCATGGAGGATTATTTTGAAAGGTGAGATATTTCAATTCCAAAATTCAATTGACCACACCTGGCTCTTCTAATGTTTTTTTGTTGTTTTTTTATAAATCAAAATGTATATATAGCTTTTGTGAATTAACTCTTTGAAATAATATTTATATAAATATTTAATAATAATGAATATGTTAAAATACCATTTAGTGTTTCATAAGCAGGGTGTGTAGAATATTCCTTGTTCCTTGCAAGGCATGTTTATTTCAGTTCTTGCTAATGCTACTGTACATATCCAGCACAAGCATAAACTATTTGACACTGTTATCACAAGGCGAATATATCCAAAACGTCTTGGAAAGCGTGGCAAAGTGCATTTTTTCCTGTCACAGTACAGAAAGCTTTTCTTGCATATCCATGACATACATGGACATAAATATGACAAAGGCACAACATGTGAAAATCACAAAGCACACGTGTTCACACACACACACAAAGACACACGCAAGCATTCACAGATGGTGTGCATGTGATACACTCCAACACCCACACAAACATACGTTGAGAAACATCCAAACCACACAGGCATGGATAGCTTTCTCTGTATAGGCAGTAATATAAAATATAAACAACCATACAATACATTCACAAAACACAACACACACACACACACACACATCCCCCATCTTATGGAGTGCCTCCGTCGTGTTAGGCCTTCTGTGTTTCTCTGCCCCATTTTTTTTCTGCCAGCATGGAGATGAAATATTAAAGAGAAGGATGGCACCCTAACCCACATACTGTATCCTGCACTGCCAATTTAACTGACTGCCTTAGTAGGCACTGGAGCGGAAAACACACACGCACGTACACTGAGGAAATGCACACATACTGCACATGCAAACAGACACACACACACTCACACGCCTGCATTGACAATACTCATACACACTTATGTACACATTGATGATGCTCATACACACTTAGATACACACTGATGACACACATACAGTATATGCATACAGACAGACACAGATGCACATACACACACATTTTCCACACATAAGCATACATAGTAAATGCACACACACTTTCATACACCCATAGTGAGTGGCCACTGGATGCATACGCTGAAATGTACACATATACACATGCACACACACAAGAAACCCCTACCCACCTCACGCAAAAGCTGTTTTCCTTCATCGACTTATACATGCCCTCCAAAGATGAAGTCTTCATATCAGAGTGGCAGTTTATCTTTCTTGTAGATTGATCGAGTGTACAGTGTGATGTTTTCTTATCACACGCTCAGCTGATAATCTGACATGCTCTCAAAATACCTGCCATTCAATAAATACTCAATTTGCCTGCTATCTTTCAAATTACACTCTCAAACCATCTCTCTCTCTCTCTCTTTCTCCTGCTTTTGAGATTGCTATACATTTACGAAACATCTCTCACTCTATGTATCTATCGATCTACAGTTTCTCTGAATATCTGCCATTCCATAACCAATCACTTTGCCTATCGATTTCTGAAATTACATTTGCAAACCACCTCTCTCGCTAGCTGCTATTCAGAAACCAATGACTTTGTCTGATATATTTCAGACTACATTCTCTCTCTCTTTTTCCCTCTTCCCCCAGGGACAATTGCAATATTTGGAATACCTTCTTTCTTCAGCGGCGACGCAGTTTCCATGTCGACGGCAAGATGGCATTTTAAGAAAGAGCGGAACACTATCCTTTTTTCTCAGTCATTAGTAACTGTGGAGTGAGAGAAAGAGAAGAGGAGAGAGAGAGAGGAAAAAAGCAAGCAAATAGGATTTGAAGCCTAGCAAAACAGGAAGGCTCTCCGGGAGAAGGGAGTTGTCACTTTTCATTAGACACAGTCCTACGGATGGGCCCGGCTCGCCTGACGCCTTGCCTGCATTCATACCAGGAGACGAAGAGTTATACAGCTGCACGATTTACCTTTTTTCTCAGTGTGTATCTTTGCGTTGGTGTTTTTGTATGCATCTGTCGTTTTTATGTTGCATGTCTTCCCTCGCTGTTTTTCGGAGTGTGTGTGTGTGTGTCTGGCTTCCTTTTTGCCGCCTTCTCTCTCCATATATACTTTATGATGCGACCTGTCTTTTGTCTTCCTGTCACTCTATTTCTGTTTTGTCTGATCCTCTCCATTCATACTGTATATTCTCTCTGTTGTCTGCCTCTCTTTGCTGTTTGCAGTAGTATCACACCTTATCTGTCTGTCTCTCCCTCTCTCTCCCTCACACACACCTACTTCCACACACATCTGTCTCTATCTTTGTCAGCTTCAATATCAATTCTACCTCTTCTCTCACACCCTCTCTCTCTTTCTTGTCTCCCTCCTCTCTCTCTCTCTCTGCTCTCCTGTCTCCCTCCACGGCATTGGTTTACCCCTACTTCTCCTCTCATCCTCGATTCTGTCATGTACCTTCATGAATATTGAAACACCACCCCCCGTGGTAAAGCCTGGCCTGTCTGAAGATGTTAGGAGCAATGAATACCTCCTGAGCAGCTAGTCTGTCCTTTGCACTAAGATGTTTGAGGGGTGCCTCTATGCTACTGAGCAGGAGTAGCCTGGTAGTCCATTATGTAAGGTAGAATTGGAGTTCACAGACACTCCACTGACCTGTCTGCTGCAATACTGTAGTGTCTGGGACCATCCTGCAAAAACACTGTGCACATACAAGTCTGTAGATATACAGTGCATTCAGAAAGTACTCAGACCCCTTCACTTTTTTCACATTTTGTTATGTTGCAGCCTTTTGCTAAAATCGTTTAAATTCATTTTTTCCCTCATCAATCTACACTCAATACCCCATAATGACAAAGAGAAAACAGCATTTTATTTTTTGCAAATTTATTAAAAAGGAAAAACTGAAATATCACATTTTTTAAATTTTCAATAGTTATGTTTAAGTGGTAATCTGCAAGATCCTCGTTATTTTAATTTTGGCAACATATTTGGTGCTTAGTGGTCATTGTCGTGGTGTGTTTTCACTGAGATCCCAGAGATCATTTTGTTACTCTCTGTCACCCATTGCTGGCCACATTTATTTATATGAAAACGTGTGGATTATTTCTTATTTCTTCTTATTATATTTATCATTACTTGAGGATTGAATTTTTGTAGTTTTGCTTCATCCCACGGTCACAAAATGCTTTTTTGCATTTATGGGACAATTTTCTCCACACAAAGATTTTAGAGGCATGTTTCCATCATGTACCAAGTAAGTCTATATACAACTATTACGGACTTGTCTTTCACTTAGCACCAGTATCCTGCAGAGGTCGTATCTCTAAATCTGCTTCTTTTTGGGAACTTTGACTAAATCATTAGCTTAACACTTTTATGTGACATGAAAATGAGTCCAGAGGAATGTAATCTTACCCGTGAAATATTATGTGTCCACAACATGTAATCTGTGTTTCAGAGTCCATGCTCATTTTACAAAATTTTATGAGTCTGTGTTGCATGGGTACATACATTCACACCTGACAAGCGTCTTCTACTTCCACTGAGCAGCTTGAGCAATTAGGGGGAAAGTGCCTTGCTCAAGGGAACCTCCACAGGTACTGTTGAGGCAGGGGAGAGTTTCTCTTTCACTGTGCACGCCTGGATTTTCATGTGGTCTGAGATTTTAGCCAACGACCTTCCGGTCAAAAGTTTACTTCTCTTACATTGCCTTCGGCAGCTGGGGTTTGACAAATGGGACAGAATCAATGTGGATAACACTCTGAGCTATAAAGAAAAAAAAGTGGAAAATATGCTTGGTCATTATTCTTGGCCCGTCTGTATTGGTGAAAATGTTGCCTGTGCTCACCAGAAACCCAGTTCATTAGGTTACCTGGACAGTTCAGTTTTGAACTGTGAGCAGGAACGCCTCTCTCCCAAAGCTAGACAAACCAGAGAACCAAGCCAGCAACTGAACAGATAAAACACGGAGCCTGCACCATTGACAAAGAATGGTTTTATGAATTCATACAATGTTTATTTGAGCTTTTATGTCCAATCAAGCCTTATTTCACACAGTTCTAAAATGTATGAGCCCACATAAAACCACCCTGGGTACCGTCACTGTGTCCATAAAGTCAACCTGAGGAAAGTTTATCAAGACCCACACACTGTTGTCGTCAGGCAAGTACATAAGGTTTTTATGTGACAAAGCTCTATGTTGGATCAAATGCTATCTGAGTTTTTATCACAATAAATCGTGAAACGGCAACTAAGAGTGTGCAGGTCTTCATCAGCTGCCTGCCAGCATGTGCATTATCTTCACTCTTTCAAAAAGTCAATGAAGCAGCTCCATTATGTTTTTTTGAAGACATCTCTCTGTGGTTTGCAGCGTTGGGATGTTTGTCTTCACAAATCTGGATGAAGTGTCCAAGATCATAGGAAAATAAAAGCACATTCCTGTGCTAGGGGTTCACTTCCCACTGGGGCTGCCTATGCTGAAATTGTATGTGCTGTAAGGCATTTTGAATAAAAGTAAATAAAGTGTTGTGTTACGTTATTCTATTTTAGGGAGGCCTTATCAGAATAACCAAATAAATTATTGATTTATTTTATTCTTGCCATGAATGAGAGGACCCATGCCACTTCATTGCAATGCTCGGGTATTGATGAAACCTGAAAGATGATGATTCAGGCCCCGGATCAATGCCTCACCATCATAATTCCATCTGAGGAGGTGTTGAGTAAACCGATTGATTTATTTGCTTGTTATCACCGCACTAGCCTTTGGAGACACAAATAGGCTACAGCATAGGATAAGTTAGGCTGCTACACCGAAGGCTGTGCTGCAAAAGGGGAATGTGTGTGTGTGTGTGTGGGGGGGGGGGGGGGGGGGGGGGGGAGAGAGAAG
>OOFE01036859.1:10938-15189 GCA_900323365.1 Monocentris japonica | reverse complement strand
GCTGGTGGTGGTGGTGTAATGGTGTGGGGGATATTTTCTTGGCACACTTTGGGCCCCTTAGTACCAATTGAGCATGGTTTAAATGCCACAGCCTACCTGAGTATTGTTGCTGACCATGTCCATCCCTTTATGACCACAGTGTACCCATCTTCTGATGGCTACTTCCAGCAGGATAATGCACCATGTCACAAAGCTCAAATCATCTCAAACTGCTTTCTTGAACATGACAATGAGTTCACTGTACTCCAATGGCCTCCACAGTCACCAGATCTCAATCCAATAGAGCACTTTTGGGATGTGGTGGAACGGGAGATTTACACCATGGATGTGCAGCCGACAAATCTGCAGCAACTGCGTGATGCTATCATGTCAATATGGACCAAAATCTCTGAGGAATATTTCCAACACCTTGTTGAAAGTATGCCACGAAAAATTAAGGCAGTTCTGAAGGCAAAAGGGGGTCCAACCCGGTACTAGCAAGGTGTACCTAATAAAGTGGCCGGTGAGTGTATAGACTGTATATATACATATGTGAAGATACATGTTCTCTCTCTTTCTCTGTCTCTCTCTTACACACAGCGACCATCCTCCTTGGACCAGCAGCCTGGCAGTCACGGGACACACTATCTTCCCAGGCCCAGCAGGGAAAAGTCTTCCTGGGCAATAGAGGTTAGGGCTGTTAGTGTATCCGTGTAACACATTACAAAAGAAAGTCTGTCGGATCAGCAGCTCTTCTACACATACTTTTAATGATAATAACATTAAAAACAGGCATTGGCCCACTGTTGCTTGTGAAGTAAACAGCATATACATGGAGTTTGACTGTCCTGGTCCTGAACATTTTGGACACAAATTCCTCATACATCCTATGTGTGAATAAAGTGAATCTAAGTCAATTGAATTAAATGTCACAAAAGTTGCATGACTTTATCCTGCTCCCGCTCCAGATGGACAGCACTTTGAGAATCTCCCTAATGTATTCCTGGTCAAACCCCTAAACTTATTGCAATTACCATGTATTTGACCATTTTCTCTATGCCTACATTATCTGGGAGTCTCTTAAATGAAACCGTAATGCTATCTGATTTAATTGCCAGTGCAGATGATTCTGCTTTATGAGTGATAACCCATTCACCCCAGGGGAATATCAATTCTAATGCATCTATTAAAGTCTGCCTATGACATTATTATGATTAGTCACTTTCGTTTTCCCAAGCCGGAACAGTACAAAATCTGAATGTGAATAGAGAAATATTGACACGATCATCGACTGTCGCTGCTCATTAATCACCACTAATCTCCATGACTGTGATATTAAATCTATTCATGTGTCCTTTTTGGACAGTCACCTTGTTTTTGAGAAAGAGACAGTGTCCAGCATTGACTGTTAAATAGTTGTGCCTGACAGTATATCAGAGTTGTTTCTATGATACATGCCTGTAAAATTCATGAACTGGTTACATTTGGATTTCATATCAGGAGATTTACTGTAATAAAACAACTTTACATCACCTTCTTCACCTATAGGGACAGTTAGCATGTTGCCACGCCCCTCTGCTGGAGACTCCACCCTCCATCTGGGGGACAGAAGCTATGGTTTTCCATGGTTACCCATAGAGGAGAGGAAAATGTATCGATCGCTAATTCAACTATAATAGTTTTTGATTCACAAAATGAACAAAAACAATGTGGTAATTGCATGTTACCCTTTCACCCTGCCTGAGGATTGCTGGACTAACAACCCCACCAAGTGGTCAGGTGTGTTATATCCAGACATCTAATCATACCCCCACTGACTCTCCAGATATATCAGCAATCATTCATATTTACCAGTAGTTAACAATGCATTAATACGTCAGGAAACTAGAAGTAGACGACTTCTACACAGAAGCTGTCTGCTCTTATTCCTCAACCTTTGCAGCCGACATTAGCTAGCTACATAAAACCTGCAGAAGCTAATGTTACATTTAAGCTAAGATTTACTTTGATTTATTTTGATGGTATGGAGGCCGAGGTTACAGTGCAACATTGGGACATGTACTCCTGTTTTGTTCAGTCCTGAGAGTAAGTTATTCATTTGTAAGGTTTGTTTTACAGTTGTAATGTCCTAATGTTACCAATGAGAGTACGCAAATATCATCAGCTGGCCCCAAGTCAGTGATGAGTTACCCAGAGGACCACAAGTTCTATCATTTCAAGTCAGCAATTTATTCTTCTAATATAATGTCTTAACAGATTGTACATATTAAGTTAGAGTTAAAAACATTATCTTAGTTTACGTCAGCCAAGTCCACTTTCCACTTTAGCAAACATGTTGGGGCTGTCTTGCTTAGACCTAAGGCCTCTGTTTGCATCGGCATTTGGTTGCCTGCACCAGCCTGGCCTGCTCCTGGAACCAAGTTTCTTTATGCTCATGTTCTACAGCGATAGGAAATCAGGGAAGCATAGATAGAACACAGATAGTCTTTGGTATTGGTCGACACAATACCAAAATCCTACAAACCTCAAGAAAATCATAGAAGAAAAACAAATCAAAAAACTTCTTATCGACTATCAATATACGTATAAAGTACGTATAATGAACATTTGTTTTTTTCAGTGCTTCAATCACCATCACAGAGGAACACGTCAGACAAGTGGAAGAAATAAACATAAGGTCAGACTAAACCTAACATCACCAACTGTACACTGAGTTTTACACACCAACCCAGAGGCACCATGTTCAAGCCTCCTCCAAGGCATTTCAAGCCACGATCACATGTGACCCAGCTGAGACAAGCGTACATGTTGTGGGGCAAGAAGCACATGCCTCAACATACAGTATATAGTATATGTGTGCTGGCAGGCAGATGCCCTTAACAGGGAGTGAGCAGTGCCACAGCAGCCATCTTGTTGACCATGTCACGAACTGGATTTAGAAAATGTTGAGAAAAGCGTTACATTGGAAAGTGCTGGGTGGAATGAAGTGCAGGAAGGAAAAATTAGCTAGGGCATATAGAAAGGAGTTCAGTCAAAAGACAACTCACACCTGATTCATGTAATCAAACAGTATTATAGTGCATTCATTCAAATGACAAAAAAATTAGCTTAGATTGACATTTAATTTCTTGTAAACTACATTATAAGACATTTACCAGAGCAGCACACACATGCTATTTTATCAACCATTGTGTCACCTTCAGCAGCCCAATCACCGTTTATATGGAATCAGAATCATTATAAGAGCCTGAGAGCAAAGAAATGTTTTCATATTTGACTTAGTATTTATTTGAGTAATTAATTGTTGGCTGTTTTTTTCAGAAGCCTCTCTGATACCCCATTAGTTTAAATACATGTAGGGCAGGAAACTAGCTTTATCATCCAACTGGCTACTTGGCCACTAGCTAGCTGAGACTTGTCTGGTGGCTATTGTTAATTTTTAATTATTGTTAATTTGACTATAAAATAGAAAAATAGAAAATCTAAAGGATTGTTTCTGCAAATACATAATACAGTTGATACACAGTTCTGTCATCAACCAAGTTGGTCATTTTGTTTTGCTGACAGCCTTTCTTTAGTCCAGTTGGAGCATTATTGTTTTGCAGCATCTTTCTCACATCACATGTGTCAAAGTCCATGACTTTCCATGAGCAGGAGGAGAAGGAGGTGGTGCGCCTCACATTTTGAAAACCTCTAATCTAATCTTTTATAAAGAGTGTATGGCAACTGATGATGTGATAATGTGTAAAAATTTTAGAAAATTACCCTGTAAATGGGTTAAAATATTTTAGGATTTAGTATTGGGAAGAACTCAAGGCCTGAATTTTTTCCCTTTTTAGATGTGGAGCTTTGGGGTGTTTCAGTACCTTTGCCCCAAATGGGGATCATGGCTTTGAGTGACATGACACCGATGCTGACTATAGACATGACTATATGACTATATACATTCAACAGCCAGAGTATTAGAACATAGCTTACCTGAAAAGGGTAAATAAAGTTTCATAACGTGAACTTGGCTCATCGCTAGTTCACCAGCAGCATGAGGTGCCAGCGACAGGTTGGCCTCTCCTCCCTTGTTTACAGCTCAGAATGAGTCATCCAACAAGCAATAACATCTTCTCAGTGGTTTCTGTTTCCTGCTGACCTAGCATCACAGTTCTTCAAGCATACTGCAAAGAGCTATTCTATTTTACCATGACCCCTGCCCGTTTGCCCTTCCTCAGAGTGTGTGTGTGTGTGTGTGTGTATGTGCGTGCGTGTCGTGGGTTTGTG
>OOFE01036859.1:3438-8438 GCA_900323365.1 Monocentris japonica | reverse complement strand
TGGCATTAAAGGCAGCTGGACATAAAGTGAAGCCATAACGTAGAAGCTATGTTGTTGATCTTCATGGTCACAATAATCACTTCATTTTGTGTGTGTGTGTTTATGTATACTGTATGTGGTGAATCCCGCACATGTGACTTCAGCTGGTCTCTGCATCCACGTGGCACGTGTCAGTGCTACTTTTAGCATCTGCACAATCAATTTCAAAATAACAGTGATAAATGGAAAATTCTGGTCGGGAGGAAGTCTCTCACTCCAGTGGATGTTGTACTGCTGAAGAGCAGAGTGGAGATGCCCACTGACCTCCTGTGCCAGTTTAAAGCAGAGAACATGGAACATGGAACTAATTAGTTCTATTATATAGCATGGGGAGGGACTAATAATTGCAATCACCTGGTTGAGAGCACAGGTGGAGAAAATCGTGGCAGGATTTTTACTTTCTGAACACAGTGTTTTACACCTCTGCTCTGCCCAGGCTACAGGGAATAACCAGAAAACCATTCTAGTCCTCCTGCTCCAGTTGTAGGGGACCCAGAAGGATTTAGACATGCAGACTGCCAAGCTCTACATGCCGGGTAGAGAAAGCCCTCCACCAAGAAACAGTCTTCACAGAGATAATGCCCTTAACACTCAGGCTGAACAGGAGAGCCAGCTAACCAAACTAGACCTGCAGTTTCTATCTGCGGGAGAAGGAGGCCACAGTCTCAGGGACCACGAAGGCCCAGAGTGGGGCTGAAAATATGTTTGCTGCCAACCACCAGACTCAGGAGTAGAAGGACTTACTGCTCTTAGAGAAGGAAGTACTGTTCCTGGAGGAGATCTTTGAGATAGAGGCTCTCCTAAAAGTAGAGGAGTTGCAAAAGATGCTCAGGGATAAAGAGGAGGCCAACGACAAGACCTGCAAGGAGAAGGAGTTACTTCTCTTAGAGTAGCTGGAGCTGCTCCCAGAGAAGGAGATCCTCAAGATGGAGGCTCAAAGCAAAGTGGTTGGAAAACACTTCCTTAAGAATAAGGAAGAGTTCCAGAAGGTGCTGGAGAAGTGCCTGGCCTCCCAACTGGTTCTGCAGAAGGAGGAGGGTGCTGAAAAGAGCCAGATTATTGCTGCCCTGAGCCAGGCTGAGCAGCAGCTTGACAGCAACCTCCTCCAATGGCAGGAGGAGAGGGCAGGTCTCCTCAGGGCTACAAATTAGATCCAGCAGGCCCTACTTCTGGCCCATCAACAACAGAGAATCAGAGGAGAGGTGGGCAGCTCTGCTAAATCAGAGGGTGGAGATGGAGATGAGCTGCAGAACCAGATGGATCCCTACCAAGCAAAGGCCAACGCTGAGCTGAAGCTGGAGGAGAAGGTGCAAGACTGGGCCAAGAGGGAGAGCAATATGAGGTCCAAGCCTCACATGCTGGGAAGATTCATCAGAGATGTATCTCTGACGAGGAGAGAGCAGAAGGTAAAGGAAGACAAGAAGATGGAGTAAAAGAAAGAAGTAAAGTAAGTAAAATAAGATGATGCTCTACAGATTTCTGAATTTATCAAGCAAAAAAACATGAGCAAATTGACACCTGTGCCTGTACACAAACACACAATGATATATCCATTTGCAGCCCACCACGCCTTGCCACACCCATCCAAACACTATGTCAAATTCACCCAACCCTTTCACAAGTCATCTCAAAGAAATATTTTTACTCAATAACATATCAGCAATGATATCAGCACAATAATATACTACCTGCATAGTTTTATTTTTGAAGTTAATTGTAAGTGGCACTACAGGACTTCCGCCGCTGACTGCAGTTGTTATTTTTAAGCATTGAAGTAGTGGATTTAAGGTATGACAGATATACAGTATAGCTACATTTTGATATTTTGCAGTTTTTATGAAGTCATGTTTATTATATCCACTTTTCATAAAAGTTCCAGTAAGTGACAGGTGAAGATGGTGGTGAAATTTTTTGCTTATGTGTACAATTTTTATCAGAGTGCACTGATTCCCTACTAATGGCACTCTCACTCACTCGTCCCTTTTTACTTCAAGCGCTTAAAGAGAAACTATTTACATATTCCCATGGGAGGACTCCTCTGTTAAAGAGCTGATCCATTCCTTCTGTCTATCTGTCTCTCTTTTTTGTCCCCTGCTCCATTTTCCCCATTTAATATAACTCTTCTTGACATCTTGTGAATTATTCCTGCAAACCTGGCAGGGGGTCCTGCTTCTTCTGCTACAGCTGTGGAGATGATATAGGCAAAGGCTGGCACTTTATAGATGACCAGCTAATAAAAGAGCATAGTTAGATTTGAAGAAATGCAATGGAATTTCCTTTTTGTCTCTTTATTTCAGGCACACAGAGCAATAATATCAAATATCCCAACTTTGAAAGCACTTTATGTCAACAGGACATCAACAACCCATAACCCTTAATCCAACCATGTATCAGTATCCCTAGGCTTGATGACCAGAGGTCAAAGTCTCCCCACGGACTTTCACAATCTCTGACTCTTTCCCTGAGCCTCAATTCAGCTGTCCAGGCAGGACCATGCTGAGCAGGAGTACTATCTGCCTTGTGTGCCCCATGGCAGTACCATGCATTATGTACGCATCTCTCTGTTGATAATGTGCTCAAAAGATGCCCCCTGCCTGCCCTTGTTATTGGAAACCTTCTTGCGATGAATAATGACAGACATCAGGGTGCCAAATGTCCCGTGCAGGACACCATAGGCATTCCTCTGCTAACAGGAGGGGAACAACATCTGTTTGACTGCTGAATGCAACGCTGATTCATCAGTCTCACGAACACACCTCATCTTAAAGTCACAGTTAGCTATTTGAAAAATCCACGCAGAGGTGAATTTCATACAATGTCCATCAAATCCCTTGAACACTGGTACAAACGTAATTTAATCCTAAACAATCCTAATTAACAGTGGAAGTATTATATTTTAGTAAATGATAGAGTATTTAATAAAGGTATCTCTTTTCTGCCATCTATAGCTGACATTTGCCTGGGTGTGTTTCAGTGTTTTAGTCACTATATTGATGACTGTACCTTTAATCACAATTTGGCTCTGAAGCAGGATGTTGGTCTATGACTACTCTGAAGGACACTCAGCCTGACGCAAGTTCCCCAGGAGGGGGGGAAATTGCAGACATTTCATTTTAATGCATCAACACTCATCTAACTTAAAACTTTACCAAAGTTCATAATGACGCCAAAAGTAGAGTTGGAGAGGGTACATGTGACCCAAAACAGTAGAAAGTGTGAGACATAGGGAACAATGCAGAGGGGCTGTTGCTGTTTTAATAACTTTTCAAAGTCTTTTTTTCTCTTCTTCAAGGGGCCTCAAGGATTAATAATAACCCTTTAGTCTGTAACCTTCTTTAACCCCATCTCTTTGTTTACCCCATGTCTGACAGGTCAGGTCACATGATACATTAGGGAGAGAGGCTAAGTCAAGTGTACAGTTCGCATGTAAACAGACTCCTTGCTCTGAGACCTCCTCAATGGAAGTCTCTTTTACAAGCATCCTTTTGAATGAAGGAGTTTAATGCAAGTCAAGAGTGTGAGAGGATTTCATTTCATTTCTTGAATAAATCTGCAGAGGAAGGAATGTGGAGGGAGGTATTGACATATGAATGGAGAGGAGGAAATGTCTCCCTTGAGAAAGTAGAGTGGGGAGGAGAGAGGGAGAAGCAGTCAAAGAAGCATAAGTCTTTTAGCATCAATACTGGAATCTAGCCAGTATTTGATTTCCTTTTCACCAGAAACAGTTTTGATTTCCATTTCTTGCCTATATCTAACCATAGTTCACTGCAGCGGAAATCAGTAATGCATTCATGTGATGTGATGACACACAAAAAAGAAATAAATAAGGGAGGGGAATATATGGCAGATTGGAGTTTTAGTTATAAAAACATTTCTCAGAGGTGGAGCTGCTCTGGAGGCAGAAATAATTGTATTGGTTCAGTTAAACCTCAATGGGCGGAGCCAAAGAACCACAGTTTTTTGGAGAGCAAGTTAGCTAACAAAAGCTAGCAAAATTGAATAGCAAATATGGAACTTTGCTCTACTGATATCTTTAAATCAAGGTTTAAAACCTATTTATTATTTCTATCATTTAGCCACATTTATTTTTGCACATTGTCTGTCTATGTGTGTGTACATGAATGAGTCCGTCTGTGTGTGTATGAGTGTGTCTCCTATCTGTTTCCAGGCTGTAGCTGGGCCACTCTTACAGGGGTGTAAAGTACTTGAATAATTATACTTTGTTACTATACTTAAGTACTATTTGAGGGGATTTGTACTTTACTTGAGTATTATATAGTTTGTATACTTGTACTCTTACTCAATTACATTTTCGAGAAAAAAATATTACTTTTTACTCCTCACATTTAAAATTCAGACCTTCAAAGTACTCGTTACAAATCTTACAGGTCCAACGAACTTTAGAAACTTTAAATTAGTATTATTTTTGGCTGAACTAATAATCCTGCGGCCGTACCTTATTTAAAACAGCCGTATCAATGGAAAATTAACCCGCCCATACTCTTGTTGATTGATCCTTGTGCAAGACCAGAAAGCAACGATCTTTGATTATAGACACCTGCTATCAGAATATGACAGCCAGAGAAGCTTCAGAAGATGGCCACTAACATCACGAGTGGCACCCATCGTTTCATCCTAGCTAGTATCTGGTTTGGTAAATTGGCTAGCTGAACCCATTCGTTTCTACTAGCATTGATACAAAATGCTAACAACCTTCCAGTGGACATTTTCAGTAACCATAGTGACGATTTAAAAATGCTTTTCAACTCTTCACTTTAGGATGTGCGATATTGAACCCAAGTATAAAAAACTGAACAATCACTTATTTTTTTCCAAGGCTGTAGTTTGGCCAACTTTAGAACTGGACACTGTGGTGTGAATGTTGTCCATGTTAGTTTAGTGATGCAACAATTGGGGTTTGTGATGTCACAATTGGCTTTTGTGATGTCACAATTGGCATC
>OOFE01036855.1:0-14786 GCA_900323365.1 Monocentris japonica | reverse complement strand
TAGTTTCTATAAATACTTGTAAGAGGTGGATGGTGGATGTTTCTTTCTGTGAGCTTGCATGTGTGTGCATGCATATATATGTACATATGCATGCCTATCTATGTGTGTGTGTGTGTGTGTGTGTGTGTGTGTGTGTGTGTGTGTGTGAACCTCACTCTTTAATGCTACTTTCACACCTCCTCTCTCCAGGTACGGGACCTATCCATATGAACAATGTCCAGTGTACGGGGACAGAGCGCTCCATCCTAGACTGCAACTACCAGGACGTCCCACTGTGGACATTCAAACACAACCAGGATGCCTCGGTACGCTGTAATATCCCCAAGACTGGCATGGAGACCACGGTATGAAAACAACACCATCAAGGGGCATCTATATCAGTTTCCATTGATAATGCATCCATTCATTCATTGGATTTATTGATTCCCAGGTGAGGTTGGCTGGAGGCAGAGTGCCAGGTGAGGGCCGTGTGGAGGTCTTGTTGGACGTGGGGGGCCGTAAGCGCTGGGGCTCCGTCTGCAGTGAGAACTGGGGCATCAATGAGGCGATGGTGGTATGCAGACAATTGGGCCTGGGCTTCGCTGCCACCGCTCACCAGGTAACAAGGCAACAGTAAACCCTTTACATACACCGATCAGCCACAACATTAAAACCACTGACAGGTGAAGTGAATAACATCGATTATCTCGTTACAATGGCACCTGTCAAGGGGTGGGATATATTGGGAAGCAAGTGAACAGTCAGTTCTTGAAGTTGAAGGAAGCAGGAAAAATGGGCAAGCGTAAGGATCTGAGTGACTTTGACAAGGGCCAAATTGTTCCCGGTATGCAGTGGTTAGTACCTACCAAAAGTGGTCCAAGAAAGGACAACTGGTGAACTGGCGACAGGGTCATGGGCACCCAAGGCTCATTGATGCGCGTGGGGAGCAAAGGCTAGCTCGTCTGGTCCGATCCCACAGAAGAGCTACTGTAGCACAAATTCCTGAAAAAGTTAATGCTGGCTATGATGGAAAGGTGTCAGAACACACAGTGCATCGCAGCTTGCTGCGTATGGGGCTGCGTAGCTGCAGACCGGTCAGAGTGCCCATACTGACCCCTGTCCACTGCCAAATGGTTTTAACGTTAACTGTAATTGTTGCGCTCCCCTTGGGCCAATCCAAGTTTCGTCAAAATATATTCAGTGATGTCTGCTACTATGTTGCGCCTACATATAAATGAACGAAGAAACAATCAATGTAGCGCCCCCCTTTAGGCCAAACAGTGTAATTTTGAAAGTCCTAGAACGGTGTGGTGAGATGCATCTTTCCCCCAAGTTTCGTCAAAAACAAATGAACGAACAATCATACAAAGGGACAGACAGAGACCGATCCATAGTCATTCATCATGGGGGATAAAACTATGATACTACTCATAGAATATGAATGAATGAATATCCTATGCCCCCCCCACCCTTCTGTAGGAGACCTGGTACTGGACTGGCAATCCTAATGCAGCTGATGTGATTCTTAGTGGAACCCACTGTGTTGGCACCGAGCTGTCAATCCAACAGTGTCGCCGTAACAACCATGTTCACTGTCCCAGAGGAGGTGGAACTAAGGCTGCCGGGGTCACCTGTTCAGAGAGTAAGTCGTGCCATCTTAACTCTCTACCTCCTCCTGTGTTGACTCTGGCTCTGGTTGAATCTTAACATAACTCCTCTCTCCTGACCTGATCCAGCGGCCCCTGACCTGGTCCTGGATGCCCAGCTGGTCCAGGAGACGGCCTATCTGGAGGACCGACCCCTCCACCTGCTGACCTGTGCCAATGAAGAGAACTGTTTGTCCTCCTCTGCTGCCAGGATGAACTGGCCCTACGGCCACCGCCGCCTGCTGCGCTTCTCCTCCCGCATCATGAACCTGGGACGTGCCGATTTCAGACCCAAAGCCACCAGGGAGAGCTGGACATGGCACCAGTGTCACAGGTATAGCATACCATAAGGGTTTATGGGAGTTTTACATGGCCTAGGCATATTGATTGTTGGCAGTGGAACTGGTTATATACTTACAGTTGACTATATGCAGGTTGTTCAACCAAAGAATTTTACTGAAAGGTATAGCCAGAGTGTACAGGGTTAAAGATCAACATTGCAAGGGTGTTGTGGTTGTAGTTGTGGTCATTCTAAGTGTTTTGGGTGGAAGTTGTGGTTTGGAGTGTCCTAGTTACAGGTGAGTGGTTGTGCGGTTTGTAGAGGGGTGTGGAGCTGTCAAGTATATTCTGACAAACACCTGTGACTCACACAAGACTTTGTTGTACTTGCATTAATGGCATAATTGCCTCCATGTCAGATAATTCAAGTTGTATTAAATTTAATTGAGTTGAATTACTACCAGGTAAGAAAACATGTGGAAGTGTGACCTCAGCACCAGCGAATAAAGTACATGTGGTTTGACGAGGGGTCCGCGGGTAACATTCAACATAGGCTTAACACATAAGAGCCTTTGTCTGTTGGTAGGCCTTAGTGGTATTTAGTCCGTTAGTCTGACATAGATGACATATTGTCCTCAGGTCTACTCCGAACACATTCCACTCTGCCTCTCAGAAACCCGCCCCTCAGGTCTGCTACTTTCTTGTCAGATGACGAGAGCGCGTTCAGGTCTGTCGTCACAAGAGAAGAAGGAGCCATTTGAAGCCCACAGTGTTGGCTGTGTGAGATGTGTCCCAGTGAGTTCGGGTGGCCTGAAACAGTGTTGTCATCTCTCCAGATTCATTAGCTGCCTGCACCGCGTGTCTATGGAAATGACTGCTGAGCCAGTCTGGCTACCACTAGGTACAAAGGACAGGGTCAGCCACGGTTAGGTCCGCCTCAGTTAATCTCTTACAACAACACATCAGAGCCGTGGATGTGTGTGTTTCAAAGCCCTTCATTCACTCAGAATGGGTAAACAGCGCAACCTAGCAAGCGCTAAAACAAGCTTCTGTGAGAGGTGTTACCGTGACACCCACACTCATGTTCTAGAAGTGAGGTCATTAGGCTACAAGCCATAGGGAGCTAGTGTTCCAGTAGCGTGATTGCACACACACACACACACACACACACACACACACATTCACCTGGACTCTCCCCTGTGTTGTCCCAGGCACTACCACAGCATTGAGGTGTTCACACATTATGACCTGCTGACTCTGAATGGCACCAGGGTGGCAGAGGGACACAAGGCCAGTTTCTGTCTGGAGGACACTTACTGCCCCGAGGGTAATGTTCACCAACATAAAACTCCTAAAACACACTTTCTCTCCAGTAGTGACAGGAAATTAATATAAATTTTTCAGCCATAACTTTTCAAACTTTTACTTCGTGGTTAATGTATTAGATCACCGCCATAGTTCTTTGTTCACTCTCCATTTATTTGTTATGTCACGGATAAAATATTAAATGCAAAAAAGCAGACTTGATACACACTATAGTACAATTCAGCAAGATAAAAGCTCAACTATTATTAGGAAAAAACTCATTAAGTCATTAAAGCATTAAGTGAGCTTTGATGATGTGGCTGAAGTTGTTGTGTGTGTTAGGTCTCCAGAAGCGGTTCTCCTGCTACAACATGGGTGACCAGGGCATCTCCATGGGCTGCTGGGATACCTATCGCCATGACATCGACTGTCAGTGGGTCGACGTGACAGATGTACGGCCAGGAGACTACATCTTTCAGGTAAGAGGACATTTCATCTCTCTCATCCCTCCCCTCCTGCAGCTAAATTTCAAACAATACTGTCTGATCAAACCACAGTAACCCTGTATTAAAGTACAAGTACAAGTAAAAGCATCGACAGTTAACAGTGAGAAAGAGATTCACAGGCTCTCATGGAGTCCCTCTTGGCTGGTTGGATTCATGGCTGGTTGTATCTCAATAAAACATCCAGACCTGCCTTAGTCACCACAGTCCGGTTGGTCCACCTCACTCTTCTCTCTGTCTGTCATTACTTTGTCTCAGGTCAATCAGTCGTGTCATTGTGGGCACCAGAGTAGAACACATCAAGGACTCCATCTGCCATTATCCTCCAACTCAAATTCAGACTACTAATCTCAGCATGCCGCCAATTACCTCCCAGCCGTGGGAGAGGGGTGACAGTGTAACTGACTGTCTGTTAATTACTGCTGTTACCTAATCCTTCTAAGGGGTTACACTCAATCAGGCCCTTGGTAATTACACCTCTCTAGTTATTGGAGAGGGGTTTATTTAATTTACCCATAATGGGCAGGGCAGACACACGTACACTCACACACACATGCACGCGTATGCGGACTGGGTGTATTTTAAGCATGTTAAGCAGGGCGTAATTACAAAGTGGCACCTTGCCACAGTTATGCACTGTGTGGAGGCGGATAGAAAGAAAGAATGACAGGGGGAGGAAGAGGGAAAAGGAGTAGGGAGAGAGATAGAGCGAGAGACAGAGAGAGAGATGGGAAGAACTGCTGAAGGTCAAACGGTCAGGGTGAGTTGAGGAGACCAACACTAAGGAGACATAACCAACTTTACTTGAGAGGAGCAAGTGAGGACAAACAGAGAGTTAGTCACCAAGGTTGCAGAAGTGGAAAACACAAATAGCTGCTCCAGTGCTCTGTCTCTCTCTGGCTGTGTTCTTCATTCATCTAGTAAAGTGGGAGATGATGCCCCGGCTTTTCTCATCCCAGGCTTTTACAGAAAGAGCCAGAAAGCCTGCCCTTGAACCACCCAGAGCTAATGAAACACACCAATTACCCAAATTAACTATGGCCTCCCTTCAGTCAAACAGCACCTAGTACCCCCTGCCATTAGGAACGGCTAATTTGCCACCAAGGAATTTCTCCTGCCCTGTTTTTCTTTTTATAGCCACTTTCTCACGAAGCAACACACCGCTGCTGCACTGGCCCTCTGCAAAAGACTCACACACTCCAACACTGTAATTTACCCTGAAAAATAAAGAGACAGTTTTTGTGCATTCACTACGTTTTTAAAGGTTTTTTTTTGTGTATGTGTGTAGTTTACCTCGCTCCCCTCTCTAGCTGTTTGTAACCTGTACTTAAAGTGGGTGTAGCAGTTTACAGAGCAGCTATTAGAGTAAATGGCTTCTCAGTATTATCACCAGACCGGATTAAGAGAATGGTTGTATCAGCAGTTATGGAGCTGCACTGCAAATAACAGACTATTAGTACAATGTATGGCAGCACTCAGAATAGGACCAATTTCAGACACACAAACATGCTTCTGCGCAACTACATTTTTGCAACAGACTTCAATTTCAGGCAAATCAGTCCTTATTATCGCATACCTGTGTTGGTGGGAGGAGAGAGCAAATCAGGAGACAGCAAATCTCTTTATGCCTACTGTGCTGTGGAGTAGTCCCATTCCACGTACCCTTCTGCGGCGAGTTGTCATGTTCTGTGTGGGCGATAGTGTCTTTGTTACGTTACACAAGTTTCCATACAAGTTATAAAGTACTTTTTACGACGGGTTTTCCTTAAAGATCTAGCTGTGTGTTTCGCGTTGTGCATTACACTGGTAAAAGCAAACGTTTTACCGCAGCATGTTAAACTGTCCATATGTGTGCTAGTCCCGCCAATTGAACATTATTCCAATGTAAAGTCCATGAAAAAGAATACTGTATTTATCTTTCCGAAACAGTATGGAAAAGTCATCCGGCTTTTTATGGATGTTAATGGGATGGACTATAAAAACAATACCAGCCACGAGAGCCTTTTAATAACAGGCTCTCTACCAATTTTACATCCAACTGATCTTTATTTCAAATGGCTTTCTCGGCGTGTGGACCAAGGAGCGTATAGCCTTATTCCTTGTTTCTCCATGAGCCTGGCCAGCTGGAGATATTGGATGGAGGGGAGAACAAAGAAGTGATAAACCTCCCCTTATTTTCTAATAAATGTGTCTGTGGTGATGATGAAGTAAGCAGCTGCAAGTCAGAAGGTCACACACATCCACCAGTGTGATAATGAACCATCAAGGGCGGTGCCTGGTCATGAAGTGTCAACAGAGGTCGTGTGTGTGATTGTGTCCCATTACAGGTGGAAGTTAACCCTGCATTGGACATGGCTGAGTCTGACTTCATGAACAACGTCATGAGATGTCGATGCAAGTACGATGGTCACAGAGCTTACATGTATGGATGTCATGCAGGTGAGGCCAAGAAATGCACACTTTCCCTATCCCCTTCCTCGCCCTCTCTATCACTGGTGTCTGACTGTGTGTTGTTGTTTTTTTTTCTCAAAGGAGATGCGTACAGTGCAGAGATTGAAGATCTGTTTGAGCACCAGAGGCAGATCACCAATAACTTTGTGTAGCCCATCCCAGGGCCCATTATGAAGGCCTCCCAGTGGGGCCTAGTGACTGTTCAGGGTGGGCTGAGGTCTGTGGCCCCAGGGTCTCTGGACCTTAGGACCCACAATACCAGAGAACACGTAAAATGGCGCCTGTCCATCTGCTTGGCAGATGTGGATTACATAACCATCAATGCATCACATTGCAGAAGACACCATCACAGAGACTCCATTCTCAACTTGAACAGCCATTGACAACAAGAGTGGAACAGGTGCCATTTAGGCTCAACACATTTTTACTCCAGTAAAGTCAGAAGAAATTGGATATCAACTGTTTTCTGTGAATGTGGACTACTAGTAACTTAACATAGCTATTCAGAATTTAGATGTATGAATGACCTTAATGTCACTATAGCTAATCTGTCACAAAGACTAAGGGGAAACCTGACGATGTTGGGAAATCTCATTCTAATACTACAAATAGAGAAGACGAGAAGATATGAAAGCCTGAGAAAGAAAAAAAAAAGTTTTATTATATTCCGTAACAAAGCTACTTGGTCTAACGCGAGTGGCTTCAGGTACTATAATTGGCTCTGTCCTTTGCTGGTATTATTCTACCCAGATTATTTACCTATTGGATCATGTACGGCTGTTGACTATTGCATAATATTGGCGCTCCTAAATGATACTGTATGTTGTTACATTAACCTCACTACATTTCAGGTGATCAGTGTTGTACAATGCATTTTCTGATAGTTTTTACAATTGATTAGGTATTTTATTATTGCTTCAGTGTTGTCTCATTGTCTTATAGAAATGTAGTCAGCCTACTTAGTTTTGCTTCTCATCTAGATTTGGTGTTAGAAGAAGTCAAATGATTTTTATGGAATGAAGCACTTTATCTCTTGAACATCAGTATTTGAATTTCGCCCCCCCCCCAGGTTAAATTAGCCGTAAATTGACTTTCTTATCTTTTATCCACAAAATGTAACTTTTATTGTGTTTTTACACTTGGGTAAGTGAAATCTAAAGCTTGCATTGTTTAGTTTTCATATGCAATTTACTATTTATGCTGTAACTTTATTTATTCATGGGTTTCACACATACACAGCCAGCTAGCTTTTAACTTCAGGTTACAATACTGAAAATGCTTTAGCATGTTGGGAGAAAACCTTTCACAGTTATAGGACATAATTATTAGAAAAGGTCAACATTCCCATGATGCAACTGTTGATTTATTTCAGTTATTAAAACAACTGTAACTGTACAGTTTCTCTCTTTCAGCCGGGAGTGAAGCAGGCCTGAATTAAACCACAGTATTGTGGTAGGCAGGCTGGGTTTGAGAGTAAAAAGTCTTTTAATTACATCTGTTTGGGTTAGTCTCAGGGTTACGGTTAAGGTTCAGGCTATAGCATGAGCCGTGTAAAGAAACAGTATGGAATTGTTACATATGGGATCACGGAAAGAGGGAGCACTGATAGTTACACATCTTCTCACACGCAAAGAGAGAGTTAAATAGATTCTAGAGATGTTTAGAAAGGGAAAGAGTGACGGGAAGAGAGAGAGAGATTGAGAAAGAAAGACAGAGTAAGTCAGAGAAAGAGAGGAAGGGAGAGTGAATGGAGGAACTTTGATGCAGACATAGAGTTTTTACTACCAGAGCTGCCTTTCTGCAGGCAGTGCTACCGAGACCGCAAGCTGGCATTTTCAGCTCCCAGAGTGAACAACATGTTTGTCTGGGAGAAAAAAATAAACGTCTAGATTCACGATTCAACATTGTAAACAGCAGCCCTGTTTTTGTTTAACCCTGGCCTGCTTGAAATGTACTGTGCCCTTCCACATCTTCCCTGAATCAGTAGCTTTTCTACACAGCCCTCACCAAACAATGATGTAACTGCATCGACTTTACAGCATGGAACTACAAACTCTGCTTCTCGCCGCTTGTCTGAATCATGTTCTTTTACTCCATTAGTGTCTTTGAAGTGTTTGACTTATTGTCCATAGCGGTTAAACCTAATGGACAGTTTCCAGGACACATTGTTGTGGCCAAGTCACTCATAAAGACAAAAGTAGACTTAACAAATCCCTTTAGCAGATTTTCTACTCTCCTTCCTGGGCCCTCTTGATTTGGAGTCCGTTAAGGAGCCTGAGAAACTTTTTTGATTTTACTTTTTTGAAATGAACTTTTATAACCGCAGTACACCTGCACAATCAGCCCCATCACCAATTAAAGTTGCGGATAAAATGTTACACGATAGAGCTACAAGTTTAAAAGGAGCGTTTGATGACATGCTTATCTATTGTTTTGTGCTTGTGTACAGTTGCTATTGACATATTAACATCGTCTGTTCTGTGTTATTTAATTTTGTATGCTTAAGTAACTCATATAGTTTGGTTCATAATCACCACACTGATATCTAATTACTGTATGTGTATCAATGCTGTAGAAACACATAGCGTTGGGATATCGTTCTACGTGGCCAGTTCGACAGCCATTTATCCTGCTATGCCTACATTGTGTCTTTTTAAACTGAGAGTGTGAGCTACACGGTGCTTTTCTTCAATCATATTCATAAAAAAGCTGTGCTCTCAGGGACTTTGACCTCATTGAAAGAGTAAACATTTAATTTCATGGGATGTGATTTGGCTCGCTTTTAGCTGTGATACATGATGACCGCAGATGAGTTGTTGGTTTGTCAACACATTTACTAAAAACTAATCTGTATTCACATGTTGAAAAATAATTTGTATGACGATAACAAACTTTGTGACATTTTTGCCTTGGGGATAACGAGGATACCTTTGGATAGACACTGGCTGAGTTGGAGGCAAAGTTCAGTTGAAGAACAAATCACAATCCACATTCATCATTACTGTGAATCAATAAAACTTTATCACACACAAAGCTGTCTACTGCTTCCTGCCTCGTTCTTGTTCTTAATGCATGAGCCAACAGAATATTTGTTCATGATAAAGTGGCTCATATGAACCTAGAGAGTGTTTTCTCTGTGCCAAGAGAGCGACAGAGGTTGTAGTATGAGAAGCTTTTTCCTTGCACCTGCTCCAATACATTTGAGACAAATAATTTTGTGGGAAGATATCTGCCCAAACAAGTTAGTCAAGCAATCAGAGGTCCAAATTTTTAGAGGTGTAGAGATCGGTGGAATACTGGCACTTTATTTTAGGAGGTTTCTCCCAAACTGACCAGGTTGTCCAAAGAAAACCCTTTCAAGTTGTTAGCATTTCTGTGACTTAATCACATGCAAACATAGCACCCATGGGAAGTGAAAAATTGCCAAACTATTTCAGTAACAAAAATATACAAAAGTATCCAGGAACTAATGACTAAATTCAAGCATATCAAATTTGGTAAAAGTGGGTGTGGTAATCAGCTATGTCTGGAAAGAAAATTTACTCTTAACAAAAGTCTGATTTGAACACGGCTGACAAGTCCACCCCGTAGCAAAACAGCTGAGCTGTGAAGTGGTCACTCAGAAGAAAACACAAGTCAATACTGAGATGAAACAGCTGCTGGGCAAACAGGAAAAGAATACTTGAAAGTAGAGCACCTGGGTTCGTGGAGTGTACTCACACACACGCACACACATTCAACATCCTCTCATGCCCTGGCATACATCCACAAACATCAGCACACTATATTCCTATAAACAAACATGCAAGCACACATATGTTATTATGCACTCCAGAAGTCCATTTTAAGTGCGATGAACTTCATGAGAATTCCCAACAGTGAGTGAGTCCATCACCACAACGCTGGGGAACATGGTACACTTTGTTAATAGAAAATCTGTTTACAGCCTCAATGTGATGACGCAATATTGTATCAATGAGAAATATACCCACTCGTGATGAGCAGTGTTAAGCCTATTTACCTACACATTTACACTACATTACACAGTCTGCAATAGTATGTTCTTCTTGAGAGAAAAACAAAAGTTAGTAATCCATTTATTTTCCATACTTCTCCCTAACCCTAACCAAAACCCTAACTACCCTAACTACCACCCAGTCCTATATCTAAACCCTAAATGTCTCAACACTTGTGGCTACATGTACAGATGTTTGATGTGATGCTACATTACAAACTGTATGACGCCTCATGTTTATGATTTTAATCTTCCCACTTTGTCCACTGCAAAATGAATTTATAGTTCACATCCTCCACAAGTTTCTCCTTCCGTCAGCCAGAACAAACGATGTGCCACGGCTTTAACCGGAGAGGCCTCAATGTTTTACAGCATGCTGTACTTTTTGCACCGTACCCTTCTGGGTGTCTCTGTGTTTTCTCTTTCTTTCTTTGTCTCTGATAATGTCGCTCAACCACAGGGAAGCCAGGCTAAAAAATGTTACATTTCTGTTGTAAATGAATTTCTAAAAAGTAAAACATCATCAGAGCTGCATTCATAAACACTTAGCCTCCCTGTTCTCGTTTTATCCTTACAGACCCACTTCCTGTTTGCAGCACGTGTTTTTATTCGGGAGGCCCGTGTCACCCCACCCTGGCCCGATGGGGACCACAGACAGGTCCACAATGGAGACTGTGTGTGCTCTCTGAATGACAGACCTGTCCCTACAAGCTACAAGGAACCCCCACCCTGTCTCGCTCTCACACACACACACACACACACACACATACACTCGCACAAACAAAACTGGATTGGCTAAGAAGTTTTGTCATCAGCTCTTTTAGAAGCAACGTTCCATGGTTTACTATCTAGAGGGAGATGAGGAGGGATTATTGTGATCGAACTCCAGATTATTGGGCAAGACTGCCTGCCCTGGAAGCCACGTGGCAGCTATGATAACAGGAACAGTTCACTGTTTTTCTGTGCTGCTTTTTATGATATTAAGTCTCTTTTTATCACATTCACGTAGGATAGTGAGGAGCTCTGCTATATATGAAAAGCTGATGAGAATGCTCGTTATCGCTCACTTTCATGTGTTCATGGTTAATAGGCAGACCACCTGACATATGGATAAGTCAGGCACTAACTCATCAACTGGCAGTGTTAATATTTACTGATAAGAGACACTCAGCTAAATAATGATCATATTGATGTAATTTTCCCATTCTGTTGAGAGAAAAACACATTATGAGACATTCAATTACCATCTCAGCCCCATTGAGAGACTAAATCACTGTATGATATAGTTATGTGTTAATAGAGAACCAAAGAAAATATCTCAAATGAACAGTAGTCTTTCTGTGTATATTACTTAGTTATTTGTATAATTTTAATCTACTTTATCTATATGTGTATCTACTGTGCTGTCTGCACATATGTGTGTGTGTGTGTGTGTGTGTGTGTGTGTGTGTGTGTGTATTTACGTGTGTCTATGTGCAGGGGCCACCCTCTCTCCGTCTCCCCCTATGCTCTCCTCTCCTCTATGAGATTTACAGCAAAAAGCCCTGTGAGAGAGTACACATGTTCTGCCCAGTCTCAGCACTGCACCCTGACAATTACTGCTATATATACCACTCCAAATGAGAGCCATGAACCGGCGTGATTATAGGGTGGAGCAGTAGAAAAGAAGAGGGAGCGATGGGGAAACGAAGAGGGGAGCTGAGGGGAGACAGGGAGAATACTGGTAGATATACCAGGAGTAGTGATGGAGGGGTGACTGTATAGTTTTTATGTTTTCTGAAATTGAGTATTCCCATTACTTTGTAGATGCTATTTTAAATGGCAGGCTTCATTTTTACCTGAATATCTTCAATATCACAACAGTAAATTGGCGGCGATGAGATTAGAGGGATGAGAGGCAATGCAGGAGTTGAGCATCACATTGACTTTTTTCCATGTGGAAAAAGTCAAGATGATGATTTCTGGCTGTATGTTTCCATTCATAATATTTTTAGACAAGCCCCCTCCTTTTCAGTTTTCTATATATTACATAGCAGCATAGTTATAAATGTATGAGTACTGTATATGGTTCTATTACAATAACATTAAGTAAAGAAGTGCTGCCCTCTTCTGGAAGTGAGAGGAACAATACAGATGGAAAATGGATAGGAACTTTTTTAGCAATGAAGAGAAGCGTGAGAAGCATTTTCCTCACTAGAAGTGCAGTCTAAAAAGTATAAGCCAGTGTATTATAGATGTCCCTGTTGTATAGATTATCCACAGTCATATTGGAGGAGGGGAAGTTTAGATAATAGCGAGAGCAGAGAGAGACAGATGACGGCAAGTGATAGGAGATGGGGATGGAGGGAGTTGAAGGCCTGATATGGACACTGACATTGGATATTGGAAGGGAGAATTGTGTTTGACACAAACATCACTCAATAGGGACTTCCACAGGCTATCTATAAAGTCTGCTCTCTCAGTCCCCATACTTCTTTTCTCCCTCCATCGCTCACGTTCCCGGTGGCTGTCTAACACAGGGCCTGTCACTTCAGTTGAGTCACAGCCTGTTGTCAGTCAGAGGGCTGCCCTGACTGTGCGGTCACCTCACCACGGCTGGCTGTCGAAGTCAGCTGACTCCACCTAAAGAGAGGCAGCACCCAGCCGAATTAAGATTGATAACACAAGGACTAATGTCAGTGTTCAATACATGTGATTTATTGAACTGTAGAATATAATGAATACAGGGTGTTACAGAGCTGAGACCCTGCTGACGACCCATCGACTAAACGGATCAGTCTCCCTTACGGGGTTGTAGAGTCTGTGGGAGAAGTGGTGAAGTGGGAAGTGGAGAAATAGTTGTTCTTTTAACTCTACCCCATGTGTGAAAGCCATCCCTGTGGGGGGAAAAGCAGCAGGATCACATTAACTATGGACCAGTTTTCATCGTAGAGAAACCCACGCTCCGCCTCACTCCAGCGGCTCGCATAATTGGAAGCATCTTGGCATGAAGATAGAGTCAAGGTGGCATATCAATGGGCGCGTACTCCAAGGGCATGCAGATAAGACAAGGCGGCTTCTCTTAACAGGTCGTGTCCACGATAGGGTCACTGGCCCTACCTAATAAGACAGCAGGCTGGGTGTTGACTCACATACAAATAACTATAGCGGATCAGTGGTGTACAGCCGTGTAATACAATTCACTCCCAGTGGCACTCATCCCTAACACCAACAAACAAACAGCTTTGTTACCAAGGCACGTTTCATTCTGTGTGCATGTGTAGCAGTGGGACGATCTTTTTTGAAGCCCTGGATTAAAGAAACACGACCCAGAACGAGGGCTTTTACAGGTAACATGAGCGAGAATCAGTTTATTTATGGTCAGTTTTTCCCTGTCTTTTATTGCTTTATTGCTCGTTGTCATTGCATGACACCCACAATTCTGGGGTATATGTAAAACATGTAATATATTGATCAGTCCTGCACAGTGTAATTTCTTGTATGAGTTCCAGGGCTCCCCACTTCTCCCCATCTTGCAACAGTATCTACTCTGCTCGACTCTCCAGAGCGGGGAGGAGAGAAGGGCTTCTCTGCCTCCGCACAAATAAAACTGTGTGCCAAGCCGCATTAACCCTGCATCCTTATCGCCTTTTTGACTTGAGACATTTTATGAGTGGGAGCTGTCAGCCCCCTCAGATTCCAACAGCAAGAGGAGGTGTACTTTATGCCCTGCGCGTCACTGGCACCACTATTTATTTGACACTATTGTTATTTAACTGCATGTACGGTAAAAATTTAGGTTGCATTTTGGACTTTTCATTTTATCACATTTTACTGTACGATAGAGAGCATTAATGCAGCCCCTGGGTTAAGGGTAAGTAAAACTGAGAGAGGTTGTTGTGAGGTTACACACCACATATACCAGTACACATAGCTGGGTTTGTATAAACATCTGGTCAGGGCAGGAGATCTGCTACCGCCACGCTCTGGCCTCTGCCAGCCTAAACCAGTTCACTGGACTGGGCAGTTTGTGTCTATCTGAACACTGGACTGGACTGGACTGGACTGGCCCAAGCTGTTTCTGACTGGCCAAAACAGGCCAGAGTGTTTATGCTTACTGCACAGGACAAAATTACTCAACACCAGGCCAGGAGTGTGGCTTTGCACCTTTCCATAAATACCTAATAAAAGGTTTATCCTGTGGTATGTTATAAATCAGCCAACACACTCTACCACGACAAGCTTATTTCATGCTGTGAAATTTACGATATAAATATTTGGTCCATTAATTTTTTGCTTTTCAGTGTTTGTCTAGGGTTGCCTAATTCCACTCTAGATATGTTTATGTAGCAGTAATATTGCTGTAGCATGCCCTCCACTACGGCATTAGGGTATACAAAAACCCATTGGCATGCTGTGGCTTTGGCCCCTTGTGAGTTCAATAGCAGTAACTTAATTCTGCTCCACTAATCATAATAATTACAGATATTACAGTAGCCTTACTAATTACTGTAGCGCAGAAGCTCCTATCCTTAAATGGATGCTTAAACAAACACATTTCAGATAAGTTTGGAAAGAAAACTAATTTATGTCTGCTGAGTGCAGATCAATCAGGTCAGGGGGTGGGTG
>OOFE01036854.1:0-10675 GCA_900323365.1 Monocentris japonica | reverse complement strand
TAATGTAAAAAAAAAAAAAAAAAAAATAGTGGAAGCTATAATGATAGTCATATCAATCAGAGTCTTAATTTGTGTCTGAACGAATTTCTACCCAGAATTCAAATTGAAACCAAACTCCTTGGGTGACACGGGGTAGATTAGACTCAAAGTTTCCATCACATCTAATCAGGATTGATGTGCAAAATGTAATTAATCTGTCACTAATTATACATTAAATAATCTTGCAAAAGGCTCCGAGGGATTTTAATTGCAAATGTGGCGCGCTCTGCGGCATCGCCCCCTTGTCTATGCTATAGCTCTGAGGTGTGAGGTAGATGTCCTTCAGATTACAACCTATTACAGTCTCACACACCGTCGTCTGAGTTCTGCCTTTGATGGAGGAGAGAAAAGCGCCTATCGGGGGGAAGAGAGGGAGGGGGGACCGAGATGGATTTTCAGCATAAGGGGTGAGACAGACTACGGGAGGGAGGAGATGGCTGCATTCGCATTTCAAGCATGAACGCTGCGGTTTGTTTTCTCTCACAATCCGACGTGCTACCGTCTCGGACAAAATTACTGAAATGTAATCTCAATGTCAGTGTTGTATGACAGCAATCACGAGTGAATCGCTAGCTTAAGCCTATTCAGTTATGCAACGCCACCACACCGTCCAAGTTTAGGAGACGATAAGACGACAGCAGGTTCTGGATGGGTATCAGTTTTATCACTCGTTCTGCTGCCTGCTTATCATCCACTAAAAAGCAAAGGCGGCGTATCGCAGATGTGAGCTGCATCTGGCGATTAAACTGACTCGGATTAGGAGGAGTGCTAATTTCACTATTCATTAATGATGCCAAGCTGCCGATAACACACTAAACATTGCAATCCTGGGCCTCTCAGAGGACCGTGTGCGTGTGTGTGTGTGTGTGTGTGTGTGTGTGCACGTGTGTGTGTTTCTGGTCAGGTACGTGATTTAGTCCAATAAAAGCACTCACCAGAAGTTAGAACCCAGTTAGAATGAACACTTCATCCACCATTTAATTCAACTCTTTAAAACGAAATGAGGTGAGACAGGAGAAAAGAACTAGCTCCTATTAAAACTGACCACAAACAGGTGAAGCCATCGACGGCCATCAAATAAAGAAGAATTGGCCGACTATCTAAAATGACAGCAGAACCATCATTTAAAGCAACAGACAGCTGCAGGAAATATTTTGCCACTTTAATGAAAGTCTACCATTAAACTTCCCCCCTACAATAATCAAGGAGGACGTTTAACTTGCACTGTCAATAAAGGTTATGACAGACGGGAAATTATCAGTCGCATTCCAACACATGAAGGAAGGGATTTCGCCCCAATGCAACACGGAGGAACACGAGGGGGAAGAGCATTTTTACCCGGCGGGATATCTTGTGGGGACACATTTTCTTTAGGTGATGTAAATAAAAGTCTGGAAGCAGAGAAAGGGAGCAGCTTATCTGTCAACTTTGACTATTAACCTCAGTGACGAGCTCAGACTGGATGCTTTTATCTAAATTGAAAAACAGAGTTATTTGAATATCATGGGGGAGAATGCAATATACCGCGGCGGGGGAAATCGCTCGCTTTTCCCATTTTTCTTCGCTCAGATAAGACTGTATTTAGCGTCTTGCCGACAGAGCTTATGAGAACAAAGCGATTCAGGCAAATAATTCCCTCTTTTTCAAATGTCCCTCAGCTCTTTTAATGGAATCCTTTAATAGTGAATGGAAATTTATATCTGGTGATTACTCTTGTGGTGTTGCAGTGTTATTACCTGACGACGAACATCTGACGCCTATCTCTCTATACCAAAGGCAGTCTTTTTGTCATAAAACACCTGGTAAAGATGGATATATTCGCTCAAATGGAAGGGGGCATCTCTATAAGGTAGGCTCTATCCCAGTCACGTATACGAGGCAACAATATGAGGAAGCACGATGTACCGTGCGCCAGTGCTACGAGGCACATATTTCATTTATAGCCACAGTCACACTGCAATTTCTCTGTATACACAGTCCATGTAAAGCAGACAAAATGGACCATGGATTGTCAATGGATCTATTTGTGATTCACTTACACTGTACGTATAAAAAGGACAATCTAAGATAAAGGACCCTGACTTCTGTCGGTAAACAGTGGAAATGTTTTCGTCACATGCAGTCTAGTGAAATACATGGCAATGCACTTTAAGTGTCTGTAAGCCCCCAGGATAACATGTTGCGGCGGTCTCTAACAATTTGACTCAACACTGACTATGTGAATCCTAATGAAAGCGTAATCCAGAGGCTTAATGCAGAACTACTCTCTTACACATGCATCTCTCTAGTAAGTGGGAATCCCTAGCCTAGTTTAGTTGGGGGTGAATCCTGCCATACTGGAAAGGCCCCATTGGGGAGTTACTGTTCAGTTGGCCTATATTATGCTGACTGAAGTAGAGCAGCAGAAAGTCACAGTGGACTTTGACGTATTCTAACATCTTCATAATAGCTTGTTACCTCACTGGGCTTACTATTCACAATATACAGTTCCGTCTTGCAAAAAAATACTTCTGCTTATGTTACTATGTTAGATGGCTGCACACTCACACGTCTCCATGCTGTTATCCTCCTCCGTCGCTATGACACCAGATTTGTCATACGACTTGTCAATTGCAGCTCGGAAACTCTCGTTGCAGCCGCGGCCCCTGGCGATCCGAGGGCGGGTCCTGTGGACGTTGACATCACCGTTCAGCGTCGCCTCGGCAACGGCCGTCTGGAGACTTTCCAGGGAGCTGGACTTTTTCAGGCCCAGCGAGGGTCCGACCTCTTGTTCTGAAGAACCTATCGAAACAGAACATAGCGTGACTAAGGGTAGCTAACTAATGACGTGTGACCCTAAAACCTATCGTCGCTGAACTCATTGCGTGTCAATGAATCATTCACGTTTTGCTAGTTTCCCGAGATGATGTTATGCGGTGTACTTGGCAAGCTATTCCCCATAAGAAAGGAGGAGGTGAGAGTCTGGCAATTAACTTGGAAAATAAATGATGCCATTGCATAGCCAATGAAGTGTGTGAAACAAGAACAGAGTATTATATCTTTCCTGAGACATTTTCCTGCTCAGAATGATAATTCAACCTTTGTGCTCGTGTCTGCAGAGTTTTAAAACAAATTACGTGGCTGAAACATTATGCATATAAATGGACCCCTATCACAGACAGCAATGTAGCAGAGTGATCACGGAGTCGTACTTGAAATATATAATACATCTCAAAAAGGTTTAGATAGAATCCAAACATAAAGTCATTTCCTTAGATGGTCACAGATGGTGGGGGATGAGAGAAGCCAGGTACTAGAGAAGGGACAAAGAGGAAAGGCATGTAGACTAAACAAAGCTACAGCCAATCATTTCAATCACCATTTTCTTTTACTCGCTAGCCTATCCTTCCAGGAACAGCATCTCACACCTGTCATCTTTTCTGTTATTTCTAAGGCCTTTGCGTGTGTAGACGTGAGATAGTTGGTAAAAGCACAACATGAGGGTAGGACCATTGTAAAAGTCTGATGATGACTAGCCAGGTGGGCCCTTACAGAAGAAAACCACCAAAAGATTTGTCGGCACAGGCCACTTACTTCTCCATGGTAGAGGCAAGCGTGCGCACACAGCCTTTACTGTTGATGCAGAACACTCGTCAAACTGTACTTACATGGAAACTGTTCAAGATCAACGATAAAACGCAGAGTATGAGCATGACATCATGGTTTCTGGACTGAAATGCAGTAAAGACACAGGACGGACTCTATTGTATTTATTTCACTGAAGGATGCTGCACAATGCCGTACCAATTAAACAAAGTAAATACAATCAACACGTAAATTATAAACACAAATGACAAGCTGTCACGATTTAAAGCTTTTTGTGCGCTGGGTCATTAGAGTAGCTCATATTTATCACACTTGTAAGACAAAGTACACCCTTAAAAGGCATCTGTCCTCAGTGCAAGCTGATGGATAAGCTGTTAGACAGCAAAGTGAATGTTGAATGGACAACCTCTTCGACACCAGAGCCAGCCGTAATTATTTCTCCAATGCTTCCCCGGGGCTGGTTTAGGATATATATGTGGAGCAGGACTCAGGTATTGGTATTTCATTTTGCCACGGGGAGTCCGTCAGTTCCCCGGAGCTCTTACCTTACCAGCCAGTTGGTAAACAAGCAGACTGGTTGATTTTCTGTCCCTTTCATTCCTCCCTGATTCTACGTGCAGTAAACAGCTACTCAATGTAACGAGATAGATTTCTGAATATCTGCTTGCGAAAGCTAGTTAATTGTAAACTTTAGAGTGGATAAACTATTGATTGAATTACTTTAGCATGGTTCCTGGTGCTCTGAAGACTGGGTTTATGTAAGTGGGTTCTGGACAGAGCAGCATTGTCCCTGTAGACCTCCCTGCAGACCCTCCACATGTAGCGTGTGCTGTTATTTTCTACACGGCTTCACTTGATGTAAATAAACCTATTGGGTTTTGATGGAGAATGTTGCTATGTGGTCTATTCTTTACCCCCCTGCACGGAAGACACACACACATACATACATAAACACACACACTACATACACAGACACACACATGCAAGTTTGTCCCAGCCATCATCAGCAAGGCCCCTGACTTGTTTAAAGGGCCCTAAATGGAGCGTGGCCCACTGCCGAGGGGCGATCACAGCGGATCTTTGGATGGGAGGATGTAAGGCCAAACACAGATTAGGCTAACAAAATAAACCCCCATCACTGAACGAAAACAATCAACAATCTGTTACCTTTATGTTGAATAACCCTCTGAAATACACGTGTTTCCTTAAGGGTATAAAAGAGAACAAAAACTGTATGGTGTAAAATGATTACAGCAAAGTCTGAAAAGTGGAGCTATGTCTGAGTTAAGGGGACTTTAGGCAAAAGAAGGCAACGTGCCAGCACTGTGCAGTAATCCATATGTGCCGCTACTGTTATCATAATTTCACCAGTGGCAGCTTTTCCCTTTCTCTGGCTGAACCCCTTTGCTAATCTCTCCTTGATCCCTTAACCAAGCAAACCTGCAGCAGCTCCACTAGTGATTAGCCGGCCATCTGAGCTTCGCAATTCAAACACACACCATCTAGACAGCTACTTGCAGAGGACGAACGGAGGGAAGAATAGTGCTAATCGATTCCATATTTAATCTATTTTTAAATTTCAAGCGTCAAGAAACAAGCAAAAGTTTCACACTTGCAACCTTCTGGCCTGGACAGCTCAGTTTGTCCCCACGTAGTGTAAACTGTAACTTGTACGTCGCTTTGGATAAAAGCGTCTGCTAAATGACTGTAATGTAGTAATGTAGGTTCACAGGGATGTTCGTTTTGGTGAGTGCTTCCCCATCATCCATGGCAGCTATAGATCTTGTGTCGAGGAGGTCAGATAGGGTAAGAGGTCAGCTGTGAGCCAATGGTGTTGGGTTTCCAAGCTGGTAAATTCAGGCCTTTTACACGCCATTCCTCCTTCTGTTTCGTCAATGTTAATAAAAGTGGCCAGTCCCAAGAGAAACTGGACTCAATGCTGAAAGTACCACTCATAATAAATGAACACCAATCCCATAATGCTACATCCCAGTTAGCAAATACAGCTTGTATGTGTGCCTTCAGGCTGCCTGGGACAGTAAAATGAAACTTTACTGTGTGCTGGAAATGTCACGGGGTCAAGAGCTCTCTGGTTGCAGGAATAGAAGATCCATTTTACTGCTTGGTTCCCCGGCGGAGATGGAACATTTCTGATTACTGCACCCATTTTCTACATTAGTGACAGATACACAGCCTTATAAGACCAACGGGGTGCAAGTAGGACTCACATAAAATTTATTTGTTCAAAAGGAGCAATCTCATCACGTGGAGGACAAAGGAGGACGACCAAAAAAAAGGACGAATTACGAGGAAACATAGACACAGACATGGCGGGAAGTACGGCCTGGAAGGACATGCTATGATTTTTCACATGCTAGGTGGAGGGAACATAATCAACCCATGTAAATTTGGGGCTTTTGAAGCTTAAGCATAAAGCCTGCCAGCAGCGGACACACAGAAGCCAGGGTGCATGTTAGACACAATGGGATTGTGAGTTGGAGCTGCGCAGGATGCAACAGTTCAAGGGAACACAAATGACATCTGCCATACTCGGAAACAGGGAATTATCCTCCCGCTCGGTATTCCACATCGCAATCCCCTCCGCCATTGTTTCTAGTGAGCACGGTGAATGACGGAGGCAGCAGAGAGAGAGAGAATGAGAGTGAGAGATGGAAATAAAAAGCGAGAGAGAGGATCCCCGTAGACGCTGGCTGCCTCAACGCTGCCTTTGTTTTCATCAGAAGTAGCCCCGGCTCTCCTGGGAGAGTTTGACGGACAGCTCTCTGTGTGCCAGTCTATTATGTGATTCCTATCACACAACTGAAGCCTCAGTCCTCTGCTCCTCAGCCCCCGCTTATTCAGTGGGATGAAAATACATATTCCCCCATCGCAAACAGACACGGGTTTGTCACTCCTCACACGTCTGGAGGAGAAATGAAAATCATCAAAATGAAACGCGCAAAAAGAGACAAAATCAAATTGGGGAAAAAGTACACCTGGAATTTGATCCCGGCGAAAGACAAAAATGCCCAGTACGTTTCTTAGCCAGATGGAACCAAGGGCAGCTAATTGGAGGAGAGCAATTGCCATTAAACGTTAAAGGAGAGGTATGGCAAACTCCATGAATAAATCAGCAGCAGTTATTACAGCAGCAGGATCCCACAGTATAATTAGAGCAGCTAAAACCATGCTCCCCCAGCCATTATTCACCACGGGCCCCTGCATGTAAAGATCTGTGTACAGACAGGGGCTCCATTACACATAATTTATTCAGAGGGCCAGGGCTTTAAGCAGGGCGTTAAAAGGGTAATTAAGTTAAAAATAGTCTCCAAGGTGGCCGGGGAAGGCCGTGTCCAGGTATCCCAGTGGAAGTGAGTTGTCCCTGGGTCGGCCGGGCTCCTACGTCTCTGCCAGTTGTGGATCATTAGCCCAACAGAGGACGTCCTCCATACACCGAACATGTGTCGCCAAGGAATCACCATTACACAGACTTAAGGTTAACGTCTCAATCAGGGACACTGTCATCAGTGGGTTGCCATGGCACTTGCAGGGACTGTCACGGTGGATACCGATTGCTGTGACCCTGCGCTTATCTTGCAATGGCTCAATCAAAAGAAATCATTTGTCTTAATATACCTTTCCATTCTAGAGATTGGGACTTCTTGAGACACACACAAGTTATATTTGTGTAATGCATGAATGCATGAATGTGATGTAGCTGTCATACACCTCATATATCAATATACTGTATATGATGTGTATTATGAAGGCATTGTTGACAAGGTATTATTTTCCAATTGGTATGATATTGCTTTCTTAAATCATTCCCTCTCGTGGCCTGTCATCGACTTATTAAGTGACTGGAACGTTCAAATCACCCTGACTATGATGGATTAATTGCAGCGAGCTTAAGAGGCCAACAAGTTGAGTGTCTGTATTTCAAAAGCAAAGCTCCATTGCCTGGCTCCCTGCAGCCCTCAACACCTCCCGCAATAATGAGTGTTTTCTTCAATCATATTCACTGCAGAACAAGCACAATGGCACAGGTTCCCAGATTGGTTGCCAGGTCTCTATTCAACGCCATGCAACTCCCTCTCAGCAATATTAAAAACCCTCTTTTGATCACGCTGCAATTATCTCAAACAACACCCTCCTTCATATGCGTCTAAATGTGCCAAGATCATACAGCCAACAATGGCTGGTTATGAGTTGGTCTGGGGAAAGAGTGGGATTGCTTTTCCAGAATCTATTATTGACCCATGGACTGAAAAACCATGAGGGCCCATTGCACTAATAGTGATAATGTATCAAGCCGGTCCCTGACTGGTTACTTACCTCCAGTGGCTCCTGTGCTGTGGATAATCTCGTCTGCTACTGTTAAAAAGCATAAACAAGTAGTGGTGGTTAGTGAGTGGTTAGTGCCTTGTGTGCCACACCATCAAGTACATGCAAAGCAAAGAGAGACAGAGCCAGACAGACAGTGCGAAACAGACAATGAAAGGTTTTACTCGATCAAAGTGGAATATATTACACCCATTGTTAGTGTCTGTCAATCATGGGGGTCAAAAGGCAAAGCGGCTAGAATGGCCAGCGGTCTTAAACTTTTGGTCTACTTGAACTGCCACAGTGGGCCTAAACAGTGGGACCGAATTGGCCATGTGCTGTGATTCTGAGGCCTGAATCCTTGCAGGTAGACACCCCGTCATTGTTACAGTGTTACTGCCAGCCGCGGTGCTGCACGTCCCATTATCTCCTTTTCTTCCCTCACTCAATCTTGTTCCCCATCTAAATGGGATTGAACCACGGGGTGTCTGACCAGTTTAGCATATTTCAACAGTGATGGGCTTCAGAGTCGTGAAATCCATCTGCTGATCTGATTTGGGAGACCGAGCACCTTGAATACCATTAAAAGGAGGGAGAAAAATACCAAGTTAGAGAATGAAACGACAGTGCCTGTGGGGAATAGCAGTGTTAACACGTTAACAGTTTAGTGAAGCTGGCTTAGAATGATTGAAGAGCAGAAAAGGAGCTTGAATGACCTACTACTTCATCTAACTGGTTAAGAGGCACCTGAATGTTCAAGGCTTAAAGGAAAACCCTGCCGCTGTATTCTCTTTGGCTCATTTCCTTGATGGCAACTATTATCCACAGGCCATTTTCCAGTATGTGTCTTTGATGTAATAATTTCAATGAAATAATTCGCTCACAGCACTTTGAAGCATATTTTCCTATTTAAGTCAGAGTTTGGAATAACAGCAGCGTGCACCGGTTAGCTGAACAGCTTTCATTTGACGCTAGAGAATCACAATATGCTGTTTTCAATTCCAACATAGCCTATTGTGTTCGTGCTGCATGTGTTGACTCAAGCATTACTCATCATCTGGGAACTCACTGTCAGCTATCATAAGTTAATGCCTGAGACGAACAAGTTAGTTATTTCCCTGCAGCACCGTAATATTCTCAGAGATGGATTATAACTTTGTGTTGTCAAGGATCGCTGTCAGGATGGTTCTCACCCTCAGTGGGATCCTACGAAGGGAATGTGATTTTACATTACAACTAATCACAGACATTTACGCACTGATCTAGAGGTAAGAAGTAGTCGAGCAAAGACAGAGATTTGTAAAACATCAATAACGCCGGCGTGTTTCTTTTATCCATATAACTCGAAGGATAAGAGGAGAAGAGATATCCCAGGAGTGAGGCGTTGCCTTAAAAGCAAGTGAACTATTCTCTTTTGTTTCCCTAACTAATCACATTCATGAAGAAATGCTGACACCACTTTGGCACAATTAAGGAGCTTTTTTGATTGAACCCGTTGATAAACTGTGCATTTGCGACGATGAGAGCTCAATCATGGAGCCATCGCTGTATTCTCTCCATTCCACTCCACTTCCTCCCTTCAGTTATATCCAATTATATTTTAATTGACACTAAGAACATAATGGATAGGATTTTGATACTGAACTAATTGGTCAGTGAAACCTATCCACTGAGTGTTCCGGCTAACTATCATCTTACTCCATCTAGCACTTTTGGATAACCACTTAAGGTTTATGTTGTCCAGTTTGTGGAGTTTGGAGGCCCGATGAAAGGGCCAACAAATAGAAGGCGGACCCCGTAAAACTGAGTGCAGTGCCCTACAGTAGTCTCTGGAAGTCAAAGGTTTCTGCAGGTTTCTGGGTTCCTTGCGGATTAGAGATAGCTGTGATCTGTTATGATTAGCCAGTGATCCGAAAGGAGGCAGCATCTGCTACAGCCTCGGTAGGAGAGGCTCTAAGGTATCCTCACCATCTTCTTCCCTAGATACAGTCTGGGTTTGTGTGTGTGTGTGTGTGTGTGTGCCTGTGCATGTCCATGTGCATGTTCCTCACCTGCCTTCCCATTACTACACAGTCACTAAAGAATCCATTGTACTCCTGCATCTTGTTTTACTCACGCTCTATTGGATGCATGGGAGGTAAGAGAGGGGAGGTGGGGGATGGATAGGAATGAGAGGGTGTAGTTTTGGCAAGAAGGGTTAAAGGGGGGTCAGATGTGTGTGTGTGTGTGTGTTTGCGTGTGTTTATGAGAAGGTAGTACATTCCCCCCACTATTTTGTCTTTACCTAGACAGTAGGAAAAGAGACGCGACAGGTTCTGCTGAGATTAGATCCTTAGTCATTTGGGGTCACCTGTGGTTTTTTACCATGACACACTCTCTGAACAACATGCTATGTGTGTGTTTTAAGCCTGCGTTGTGTTTACCTAAGTCCATGCTCTTGGACTTGCGCGTCTTGACGATCTCCAACTGAGCAGGGTTGTCAAACTGCTTGGTGCGTTTCTCCGACATGCTCTGGCGGCCGAAGCCCTCCCTCTGGAACGAACCGTCAGGGTCTGTGTCTGGGCTGAGCGAACTAGACAGAGGAGAAGAGAGAGAGAGAGAGAGAGAGAGAGAGAGAGAGAGAGAGAGAGAGCAGTACATACTGTAGGGAAACACAGAACGAGAGAGGAAGAAAGAGGCCCACTGGCATGAAAGGACATAATGAATCACTGAAGCAGTAGCACACTCT
>OOFE01036852.1:0-12916 GCA_900323365.1 Monocentris japonica | reverse complement strand
CTTGCCAGCCAGTCTGGTGGGGACTATGGTGTTGAAAGCTGAACTGTAATCAATGAACAGCAGTCTCACATAGCCCCCCTTCTGGTTGTTAAGATGAGAAAGTGTGGTGTGCAGTACCTGAGAGACAGCATCATCGGTGGATCTGTTTGGCCGATAAGCAAACTGCAGCGGGTCCATGGTACGATGGAGGGAGGCACAGATGTAATTCTTGATCAGCCTCTCGAAGCATTTCATGACCACCGAGGTGAGGGCCACCGGTCTGTAGTCATTCAAGCAGGCTGGAGAAGCTATCTTAGGCACAGGGACAATGGTGGATCTCTTGAAGCAGATGGGGACCACGGACTCAGCCAGGGAGAGGTTGAATATCGTGGTGAACACTGGGGCTAGCTGATTAGCACAGGTCTTCAGTACTCGCCCAGATATGCCATCTGGACCTGCAGCTTTCCTGGTGTTCACACTCGTCAGAGCCCTCCTCACGTTGTGCTCAGTCACAGAGAGTGTGTGCACATCCCCAGCGGTGGAACTCACTCCAGCTGCGCTAACAGTGTTATTATTAGCCGGCGAGCTAGCAGTGTTGTTGCTAGCCTCAAACCGTGCATAAAATGAGTTCAGGTTGTCAGCTAGGGATGCATCGGCACTCACAGTTGAGGGGGGACTGCCCTGGTATTCTGTTATAGTCCGTAGTCCCTGCCATAGGCGTCTGGTGTCGCGCTGCTCCATCTGAGACTCCACTCTATCTCTGTACCTCCTCTTAGCGTCCTTCACCTTCATGCTGCCTTGTACTCGTCCATGTTGCCGGATGCAAGGCCAGAGTTGTATGCAGCCGTACGGGCGTTCAACGCGTCACGGATGGATCTGTCAACCCATGGTTTTTGATTAGGAAAGGACCTAACTCTTACGGTATGGGTGTGTGTGGGTGTGTCTCCTATCTGTTCCAGGCTGCAGCTTGGCAGAGTTGGCATCTGCGTGGTCCCCCATTCCTAGGACGATGCTGACTGAGCTGCCATTTGCTGTGATGCCCCACATCAGATCTGGATGTCCCACCATAATAAACTTTTATGCATTGTGTATACGCTGCTTGTCCAAACTCAGCATCTATTGCACGCCCACTACTCACGCTCTGAGTAGTCCCTCCCGAGGTTTCTTTCAAGTTTTCCCTAAAAAGTTTATTTGGGAGATTTCCTTGTCTTCTGTTGAGGGTCCAAGGCTAGGGGATGTCATGTACTTACCATTTATTGTTTCAGACGTTGGGCACTGTGAAGCCCTTAGAGACTGTAACGGTGATTAAGGGCTATACAAATAAATGTGATTTGATTTGTCCCAACAAATTGCTTACACTGTGCATGCATTGTCGATGCATTTTTTTCTTACCCCAGAATTTGATCAAGAGGTTAAAAGAAATAACTAAGTCAAACAATGGTGGATTTGTTGCCTGCCTGCAGTTTGTAGACAGAAGGCCGCCCACACCCCACACCCCACACCATAAAAAGCAGAGGGTGGTTCAGGGTAGTTTCTAAAAATGAAGGCACAGTGAAGATTGAAAAAGTGGCTGTAAGAAATGCATGTAGTTGATGCTCATGTCAGGGTGGACATTGTGGGTGCATTTGCCAATAATTGGATCTACGTAGGCATGTTTTACAGACACTTTGTAAGATGTTTTAAAAAGAAGGTGCCATAACATTTTATCTGATGCCTCAAATGGAGTACTGTCTCGTTGCCAAGGTCTTTTAAAGCAGAAATATTGAATTTAAAACAGAAGCAAGTGGTATAAATTGCTTGATAAGTTGAGCTGAATGAGATTTTATTATTCATTATTACTCTTGTGATTGTCAGGGGGATGATACGCTAGGCTGCAGTCCAAGCAACAGGCAACAAAGTGAGACACAGGGTCAAAAATCTGTTCAAATGTGTCCTGGCAACAGTTCTTAGGCAACTCCCTGGGTGCTGTTGCCCCTCCGAGTTGCCTTTAAAAGTTGCCCAGTGCATAACTGAGGGTTCTTTCGCAGTATCATTTCCATGGACCCCTAAAGGTTCCTCTTTTACAGTGTGTGTAGAACTAAAATTCATCAGTTATTATATGAATCCATTGATGCATCGAGAGTGAATGTCTCTTTAAAGGGGAAGATGATAGAATCTCTGTGCAGAGCTGCTGCATCACCTATCCATGAGACTGGAGAGCGGCTGATGAGAAAGCCCTTCAGGACTCTTCTCTAAATAGGCATGAAATTATATCTCCCTCTGACTGAGATTAGCGTCCATGGAGCCTCTTGCGTTCTGCTCCCTCTTTTCCTCAGGCTCTCCAACCAAACAGGCACTTTGCAGTTTCAGCTCGTTTGTGCTCAAGTTTAAGAAAGTTCATTTCCATCGGGAGGTGTTCTCTATGTCCTTGATCTTACTTCGTGGGTCCTGCTGGATTTGTCACACACATCAAGTACTCGGGAGATGTGGTAAGCCATGGGAATATTTTGTGCTGGTGATTTGCATTTAACGGAACAGCTACTTTATCTTTCAGCAAGAAATGGACAGTCTGTTAGTCTCAGACACAAAATATATTGTACAGTTCTTATTGACAAAAGATCATTTTTGGGGGAAACTAATTTTTCACACAAAGAATAGGCCCAGCCCCAAGAACTTTAGAGTGGCTCAGGCAATCATGTGACAGGGTAGGAGGGCTATACGTTAGTTGAAGTGGTCATGCTGGGGTATTCTCCAAAAAAGAATCCCCAAGGGATTTTTTAAAATCACCAAAACAGCTTCGCATTGTTATGTATTGTCACTTGTCAGAGAGGATATTGACAAGTTGTACAGTGATATAAGGGACTTTGCAGAGGGATGATTGCTCAGTTCAATCTATCTTAGACCTTCTCCATTCCATTGGGTATCTATGAGACATACAATCCATTTTAACTCTACAATTCCTATGGAATAAAGATAGACCATTTGAAAAAATGTCTAGTTTTAGATGTCTGCTATCGCTCTGCATTTTTCTGTATTTTTAAATTGGCAAAATGGTCAAAATTCACACCACAAACACTGAGTGACCAACAAACCTTCAGTATTGGTGGGGAAATGTACTCCTAATCAATTTGTAAAGTTTCTGCTTGAAAATCAATGAATAACAACGTCCATCCATCCATCCAATTTCATGCCGCTTATCTAGGACAGAATTGTGGAGGCAAACAGGGCAAACAGTGCAGCTCAGTCTGCCCCGGGGTCCCTTCCAGTCAGCTTTGTCCAACAAGAACTGGCATTCAATCTTACAATCTTACAATCCCTTTTTACTTCAAGAATAAGAGCAGAACTCCTCCACTTGTGGCAGCTGCTCACTCCCCACCTAAATGGGAGAGAACCATGGACTCAGATTTGGAGGTGCTGATACTCACCTCTGACCACTCAGCAGCAAACCACATACTGTCATACTGAGGAGGAGGATGGAGAAGAATACAGAGGCACTAAAGCCCTCTTAACTTGGGTCTGGTAAAGCCATTAGTATGTGTTGATGGTGACTTAAATATCTGTGCTTAGGAACAATTCCAAATTAGTGAAATAACAGCAGGCAACACATTTCGTACCATATGCCAGATATGATAAATATTTTATTTCTGATCAGCAAAAGACACACAACTGATGCATTTGTATCTTTCATGACTTTTCAGTACAGAGGAAAAACCCAAACATATACACAGTATGGGTATATATGTATATGGGTATATTTTAAAGTGCAAGTGATTCACAAGGATCAATCATGCGTAACATAGCATCTGTATCGGGAACTTCAGTAATCTCCTCAAATCCTCGATAACTTTTGAATCTGATAGTAAAATAATTGTCACTTATATGAATACAAAATAAACTTTACTAGTCACTGAAGCTTTTTGATTTTGTTTAAGCACAACAACATTTCTCGATCTGTTTCAAGTCTTGAGAGGAAAGAGTACCATGAAGTTCCACAATTGAGGGAGTCTTTAGTCTCTAGTTTGCTAGTATGAGAATAGAGTATTGACAGGAGAGACAGTTTCACAGATCTCACCACGGGTCAATTTACCAATACTCCAGTACCACCATAAGCACCCTATACTTGAGTTAAAATGAATCTAAATAGGAAGAAACGAAAAGCCTTCTACTTTTCCCACTTTGCTTTTCCCAATAGCCTTCATGGGTCTTCTTAGCTTGGGCATGTCCTCGTCAAAACAGACATTCAATATACAGGTACATTCTCTGAAGTTACCATTACATTTGACTTGTAATCAAAAGGTGAGGAAATAGACAGCTTGCCCTTGCCAAATAAGTCTGATGCAAGGAATGTTGATAGAAAATAAATATGATAACATGAATGAACATTTAAATGCTAAAAAGCAAATGTGGACTGATGCTGAATTGATTGAGTGTTGATAGATCAAAATAGCCACAGTATTGGGGTTATTGTTATCTGAAGTTGGACAGCATCATACAGTGAAATAACAGGCTATAGTTTAGCAGCAACTGTTGGGTTTTGGATTTACCCATGGACAACAAAGATACAGACATATCAATAGTACATGAAGAAGCCCCCACCCTCCAGGATGCAAAATATTCAAACTGATATCTGTTGACTGGGTAAATAAAACATGTTTCAATTGCACATGTGCTGAATGTTTCAATGCCCTTTATAGTGGTTAAGATGCAAAGTGCATGTTTAACATAAAGTAGAAAGCTAGGATATACTACAGTGTGAATACAGCTCTTAACTTCCCGAGTGATTCCTTCAAAACTGCTCTCTTTTCACACCAAGTTACAGAAAACAAATGATCATATTCACAGAACAAAGGAAACGCCAATTAACAAAAACCACAGAAACAGGAAGGGATATACAGGGACATTGCCTTCATACTGTTAGTATGAGAGCATACAGTAGATGCTGTTGCTTTATTCATACAGCATCAGCTGGCACTGAACAAAATGAAGGTCAATTTGCGTGTTGCTGTGAATCCTTTGTATGTGAGATTATTGCATAGTTTGGAATTCTTAACATTGCTAGTAATTTTAAAATGAAAAAAACAGCACATCTAATTTTCTGGTCTGTCGTGCTTCACTCCTTAAGACGATCCCACGTGACAACGTATAAATTCACTTTTCCAAGCAGCATTGGGGTCAATTCCGTTTCAATTCACTCAATTCAAAATGTCCACATAGATAGAACATTTGTTTTTAATAATTTCTCATGGACTGGTTATAAAACCTTTTTATGGTGAAAGATTTGCAAAGTTTGAATTTTGAGGAAATCTACTTCCTTGAATTGAATGGATTTAAAATGGATTGGCCTCAACCCTGGTTCCAAGTTAATCTCTATATTGCATTCTCCAGTCAATGTAGACTTTGGCTGTGCACATTTGCCATTCAGTCTGTAACAAATGCTCATTTGAGCCATTGATTATCTCATTAAAACTAATGGCTCCACACCAGCACCTACCTACTAGATATGGGTCAAATAAAGGAAGCACCAGCATATTGACCTCTCTCACTAATTGTGACCCTGTGCTAATGTATTGATTTTGAACGATTGTCTGGGCAGTCCATCTCCGTGGAATATGCAGTCTTAGATGTTTATTATCATTCTAAAATGTTCACATCAGATCTTGTGATTATTGGGAAGAGATTTGTTAATGGATGAAGTCATTGCAGTGCTTCTGCTGGGATTTTTTGTTACAGTAGTGGGGAGGGTTACTGACGCCGCCTACTGCAGACATACATTAGCAAAGTTACTCTAGCAAGCTGGTTCGTGAGACAAATAACCAAATAATCATTTAAATTCAGCTCACCAGACATTTATGACAACAAAAAGCAAACTAAGTGAGAGAAATCGTTGAGGTTACATCAAGAGTGTATGAAATAATGACAGCTGTGTCTAAAGTTACTTTTAAATTTGTAACTTTTTCCACTCTGACTGGTCCTGCTGCTTTGTGTCTGTGGCTAAATCCCAGTGCGCTCTGAGCAAAAATGCTTCAGCCAAAAGAAAGCGAGGTGCATGAAGGTACTGGACTTTGGGCACTGGGATTGAGACTATATCGATGCTCCCCTCATCTTTGCTTTCTCATTGTAGAGTGACAGCGAGAGCCTTGCCATCCTGGAAGACATCACTCCCATTAAGGAAAGACATCGGGCTGCTCTTTGGCACAGTCGGTCGCATGTTATCGCTCTCTCTCCCTCTCTCTCTACTGTATATTATCAAAGAAAACCAGCAGCAAAACCTAAAAAGAGAAAGAAATATAAGGGATGATACTAATTGTGATTAGAATTTGCCTGGCCCTCTTAAGGATAATTGGTTTCATCCCATGCCAGGAGTAGCACTGCAAACTAATACAGAACCACCAGAACCCTTCACTGTGCAGGTACTTTAAGTTGGTGTCTCCTTTATTTTGATCATACCTTGTACATCGTCAACTTTGTTTTGGAAAGTAATGCACACAAACCCCCTGCGCTCAACAAATGTAACAACTGCAATTATGACATTTTAACAGAATATGTGTCAAAATTATGCTATCTTGTTTTGGATGTGGTCCCTTATAACACCCATTAAGTAGATCACCTGACTTGAATGACCAACTTGTTCCCCTATGGCCAGCACAGAGTCTCCCGAGAGTGGCAGCTCACCAATTGGGCACAGAGCTCATGTTCAAATAGGAGCCATGACCAAACTGCATTTTTTAAATGACTATCTGTAAACTAACTAAACTTACAATAACGCCATAAAATAAAAAATTAAATAATATAGTAGGAAAATAAATATCAATATCATTCCAACAAGGCTTTTAAATAGTCATTCTCAATCTCGACACTGGAAGTCAGTGTGTATGACAGAAACCCTCTACGTCATGTGATTCACCTCAGAGATCATCAGTCCAAGAAGATGACTGCTCTCAATCTCAAGGGTGAACCCGCTGATCAGCCACATACACAACTGCTTCACACTCAGTTAAGAACACAGATTCCACCAAACATGGTCCCATGTATACTGTAGAGCTCAACAGTCGTATGCATTAAGAGTGTCTCGAGACAAGATATGCAAAATGGACTTTTCTGATGGATAGATTTAGCCATGTCCTGGACAATCCTCGCTCGGAGGAGGACGATTCGAAATGCATTTCAAGTCGAGGATCACGGCTTGATCTGCCACCAGAAAATCAAATACAAGTCCTATAGCGCTACACTATTTTGGTATTTCATGAATAGCATTCAGGGCAGTTTGAAGTTATTTGGTCAGTTTAAGGTAACCTCTCAAAGGTTATCATGAAACCTCTACAGACCTCTCTCCTCATGAGCACTCTCTTTTAGAGGGCTAGCTATGGCTGTCTCAGATAACTTAGTATACAGTACATTAAAGTATTATGTTAGTGTCAGAAAATAGATATGAAACTCATTTCCACAGCTCATGCTGCACGAAATATTAGATACATCTAACAATAATTTTCCATTCCTATCAATGAACTAACAATTCAACCACTGATTTCTATTAACAAACAAATGTCTGCGTTATGATATCATGTTTTTGTCTTTTAAAGTACGGACCACTTGTGCTCTAGAGGTGTGAACCACTATGGCTGTTTTTGTGCTTGGCATCAAAGACCTCTTAAGGATTCTTCTGTGTTGGAGGAGGTGAAGAGGAGTGAACAGGACCACGTCGCACAGATGCAACAGCCACATGTTCAACACTAACTGTGAGTGAAAATAGTTGATGGAAGGGGGTCCTCTCAAGCCTAAAGTGTAAGATATACAATATAACAACAATCAAACTCTGATATCAACTTGGAACGCTATGGGCATTCCCTAGAGGTGCATATTTCTGTAACTTCCAGTCTAGTGGAGGAATGGATTTGTCACCCCTAGGGAATAAGAGGAGCTTGCTTTTTTGTGATTCTGAGGAGTGTGCGGAGTTTCTGAATCTGAGTGGAAGTTAGGAGCTGTCACTGGCAGAGCGCTTCTTGCCAAAATGACTGGCAGAGTCTCTGTTTCGCAGATTAGGCTGGATCTTGTACATGTGGGGACCCATGGACCAGCGCCAGCTCCCATGGCCCTCGACTCCAGTTGGAACGGCAGCAGCTGCAGCCACAGCGGTGGATGGGCAGGGCTTGTTCTGCAGCAGCTGAATAAGCATGGTCATCTCTGGGCCCATCCGAGACACCATGCTGGTCCTAACGCGGTCCACTGTGTCCTCATCACAGTCCATCAGGCTCTGTAGCAGCTTACCATAAAACCTAAAACAACAAAACAATGCATCACTAAATGTCTTTTTGAAGTCGTAAAGGACATTTTCAGCTGAATGTCAATACATTTGCAAATGTTATTGTGAAAGCCACATGCCATGTTTAAATTCCTGATATTAATTTTGTAAATTTGCACAGATTCACAGATTGTTGCTCCCTCTAGTGGTTCAAATCTCCTTTTGGTATTTTGATGTACTCGTATAGCCTGATGTCACTGTTGTGCTCTGGTCACTACTAAGCCTTGTGCTCCACCCTCCTCTCGCTTTGTGTCCACTGCTGTGCTGTGCACTGCTACATGTATTAAAATGGCAGCGGGACAGAGAGCATCCCAACTTTACATTCACTTACACTCATATTCGGCCATGACTTATGTTAAATGAAAAAAGGTCATAGGGGCATCTACAACACATTCATTGTCTAAATGTCTAAGACTTTAGCAGTGGCTAAATTTCACTGATGTCTCAGTCGCAGTTACCAGAGAACCAAACTATGCATTCAGCCAGATTTTAGACTACTCTAAAGTCAAAGAGCCAACTGAACATAACATGATTTATCCTTTAACCCTGCAAAGGACTGAATTCAATTATTACTACTACTGCACTTAGAATCGTGATTAACGTCTCTTTAATGTGCATAAGTCTGTTTGTATATCGAGGTAACGGTAGGTTTTTGTTGAAGAGCTCACCTATTGGGGAAGTGACTTGGTAGCTGTGCCACTTCACCAATAGCATCTGGATTAGATCGGGCAACAGTGCAGATATCCAGCTTGCTGTAGCACTCCTCTTGGACCTCGGATATCATTCTTTGGAAGGTGGAGCAGCGGCGGATGGTGGGGAATGCCTTGGAGGTGATGCCATTGGCAATGCACTTAAGGCTCTCCTTCACAAATGCTTTACCCTGTGGAAAGAAAACCAGCATTGCTTCACACATTCATGCCCAAACAATTGCACAGGTATAAACTTACACGGTTTCTTAGTTAAAGAATAACTATACCTGAGTGTCAAATTTAGCAGCACTGTATAGGAAGGACTTGCAGATGTCATGCATGCCATCTGTGTCACAAGTTGAGTTTTCCAGGCAGGCGAAGGCTCCACAGCCAACTTGGAGGGCACTGTTGAGACAGCGTGCCACATCTGCTGTGGGCACAGAGAATGAACCATCAGCAGGGGAGCCAGCAGTGGGTTTGCTGGGAATCATTGGACACTCACTGAGCTCATTACACAAGTGTTGCCAGGGTTTCAGCGAAACAACGAGGGGATCAAAAGAGAATTTTCATACTTTGGTGATTCACTAAAGGCATACAGTCACTTTGGGCAAATGCTGACTTAACTGGGGGTTGGACACCTTTCAGCTTTGAAAGTCTGGGAAACTATTTGGCATTATTACACTGTTCTCTTGGCAAGGATCTATATTCCACTGTTTGGTTCTTTTCAGCAGGCCTTGGATAAAGAGCACCAAAAATATCAAAGAGTTGCCTGAAAATAGATGGCATGCATGTAGACACACAGAAACGTGCATGTGGACACACACCCAACTGGCACCAGACTCCCTGTCTTTAAGACTCTTACACACAACAAGACATCATTTGTTAACTGCTGAATTTTTGAAGGCATTGCCTACAACCACCTAGGATATTCTTCACCATGAGATAAGCACACTTCATGAAATGTCAACATAAAGAAATGCACATTTGGAAAATGTTGCCATATTCATCTCAGGGGGCATCAGATGACTTGAATGGTTATGAGGATGATTAACTCACTAGTAACCCTGATCCCCTCCCTTACACACACATACACACACCGCCTTTGTATCTTTGTAAAGCCTATGAAATAGCTACACTGCAACAACAGTCCGACCTCAGGCCTGCCAAAACTGATGTTGGCCTTAGGGGATACAGCTCAAAGCCCATGCAACTCACGTGAAATTTCATACCAAGGGGAGCTTTAAACATAATCTGTAAATCAATGTATCCAAATAGTTGACTCTCCTTATTCTCCATCCAAGAATCCACTGTGATGGCAACAGGCCTAAGTCAAATCCTTTGTAACCATTAAGAAATGTCACCAAGGAGTCTAAGCCTGCTTGGCAGACATCAAATCTGGGGCCCCGTGTTGACCTGCAAAATAAGATAAAGACTGGCTAACAGTAGAGGCAAGAGGTAGTTCTCAAAATACTTAGATTGGGCTTCAAATCTTTCATATGATTATGAAGCAATTCTCACAGAAGAGATCACATCCCTATTACCCAGTACCTTCTTGTCACTAGGGCTGTACCTTTTTGTCAAAAAAAGGAAAAGCTTAGTGCACAAGTCAAGATGGGGACCAAGATTTAAATTCTGCCAAGCAGGGTTAGGCTTCTCAGTAAGGTTTATCAATGGTTACTACAAAGGATTTGACTCAGGCCTGTTTCAATCAGTGGATTCTTGGATGGAAAAAGAAAGCTAACTTATTTGGAAGCAATGACTAATGGGCTTTTACCTTTTGTGTTCAAAAGCCACAGCCCCATGAACAAAAGGTACAATAATGCACCTTTTTTCTGACAGTGTAAAAGGAATGGTGATAAAAGGTACAAGCCCCCCCACAGTGTACTTGTAGGGTACACAGGAAGGCGAGTGGAGCTTTAGGGCTCACTGAAGCCCCAGGAGCAAGTCCACAATAGGAAACAAGGCTGAATTGAGGGAACCTATGCAGCAGCCTGCCACAGCCTGCACTCAGGTGACAGCACCAGGCTCCATGCTCCATGCTCATCTGTTGCCGGCAGGACACCGGCAGAACCACAGCAGCAACCCCGCAGCCTTCCCCGTGAATCAAGGCGATCGTTTAGAAAAGAAAAGGCTGCATAGGCCAAAAGAAAATAAAAATAAAACATCTCCACAGAGTAAGCATGCAAGGAAGAAATCACTGTAGAAATCGCGTGTAAAAAAAAGGCAAGCAGTGCACTCTGAGAGATATAGATGAAAGCAGGGTTACTTACAAGGGCTATTGGCAGAAAAGCGTGCTCTCCTGGGCGAATAGGACTCGTTCTGATCCAGTTCATATGCAGATGCGTTCAGCACCATCAGGAGAAAAAGTCCGGTCCTCAAAGGCATCGTCCCCTCAACACAGATAATAGAACTAAATGTAAAGAAACGTCTCCTGGTGGCTTGATAATTCATAAGCATGGACGCCCCAAAGCTTCTGTAACGCCGTAATAGAATAAATGTGGCGCTAATGCAAGTAGGCTACCATCTACCCAACGCTGCAATTTCTCTACATTGGACTCTACACTAGCCTTTTGACTTGCATGACAGATAGCGCCGATGTCAAGTCTGCATGGGTTTATATGGAAGCGCTGAACATTACGAGCTGCCCGTTGGACCAATCAGAACGCAGTATTCAAGACCGTGGACTAAGTCTTTCCACTACTGATTGATAAAATCGTTTGACAGTAGGCTGCATTGATCGGCATCAAGGTTTCGGGTATTGTTTTAATGACCCTAACGAAAAATCCCTGTGATATTCCTATAATAACCCCATAGGGACTTTTATCTCCTGTGGTATTACTAACGCGTTACATTACATAGAGTATTGCCGTGATAAATATTTATTCCTTGATATATATTCTGAGTTTGCAAATGATTAGGACCACCTTCCAGATATTGGGCTGCATCCCGTTTTGCACCAAATCCTTCTTCCATTTGTCTCGAGCTATAACTACACTTTCCCTCATGACTGAAGTGGATTTAATAAGTGAAATCAGCAAAAAGGATCATAAATTTGACCTGGATTCAGCTAATCTGTGTATTTCATGGAAGGAGCAGGTGTATTATTTTGTAAATTCCCTCTATTGAGCTACATCAACAATGAAGGCTGACATCAATAGTGACTAGCTTTGTAATAAGGGTTATGCCTCTGATTTAGGGTATAAATTGGGCATTTTTTTCAATTACAGTTCATATGTTGAATGTATAATATAATTGGCTCAGATAAAGGAGAGCAACATACTCAGGCTTTACCGACAACAAGCACTATAGTCTGTTACAGTCCAGTACATTGGTCTCCTATTCTGTCTTGATCAACTGATTGACAGACCCTGCTTTCGTTAATAATAGGTCAACACATGAACAGTACATGTGTTGAGCCCATCTCTGCACTAGTTCACTAATGTATGTTTTATCGACTTGTATTTTAGTCAAATGTGGTACGCACTGTCGTACATAAATGTCTTTGTCCAAATATCAACCCAGAATATTCAAATGCTATGTCTTTTATCACGCTGGCATTTTGCTGAACCATGCTTAATAATGACACCATTGTTGTTTTAAGTGAGGGAATCTACTCAACATTGAGATAAACTACCTGTGTTATTGGCACAAAGGTTATTATGTGTGGATAGCGATTGCTGTTGACGTTATGCTTTATTCTCTGTGACATATCGCAGCTGCACATGGGTGGGACTCTAATCATGTAAGTCATCATTTATCATTGAGACCTCATGCTTCTTTACTCAACTCTCAACCATGACAGACCTCATCAGCTACTAGAAATGTAGATGGTTAAGCGTAAATCAGTGATCTGATAAAGACTGAAGGGAAATGATTTTAGTTATTAAGATTTACAGCAGAAAATACCATAATAGTGTAATATATTGTGTCAATGTTCTGGGGAAAAAAAAAAAAAAAAAAAAGAAAAAAA
>OOFE01036851.1:0-12639 GCA_900323365.1 Monocentris japonica | reverse complement strand
CGTACTCAAATCGATCTCAAAGTTAAAACTGACATCCGAACTGATCTGAAAATCTGCAGTTCTGTACGGATGAAGAAATCCCACGCTTCCTGCCAGGCCTGCCTCTTATTTCTTCTTGGCAGCCAGCAGGTTCGGAGCGGACACTTTAACTTTGCCTGGCATGTTTCTGGAAAGGTCAGTATCCTGTAACACACAAGAGGGTGTTAGAGGAGCCACGGCTTGCCTGCTAACACGAACCAAGAGAAACTACACTCGTACGTTTTAATTCCTGTGCAGCTGAATACATCTCTTTACCTTGACACTGCGGAACAGGTCCTTTTCTCTGACTGAGGCCTCTTTGGCTTTCATAAAGCTGAATACTGCAGTGCGGGCAGCTAGTGTGGACACAACCACAAATAAATGTAATTATTTTGATTGTCCATTCTAATGGTCACAATGAAAAACATCTCTGAGGCAAAGAGTCTTAAAATGGATCAGTGATCGTACCTTTTCCTTTCTTTTGAGTACCTGGTGTCAATTTCACCTTGTGTCTGTGGGCAAACAAACAACCCATTAGTCCTTACACTCACTGGCTGGGGTTTTCTCTTCCACACAAAAAGGTAGAGTAACTGTATTGCACATTACTTGTAGTTGGAAAGAGCCGTGTAGGGAGCACAGACTGGCACAGAGAACAGTAGCACGTCATCAGGATGAGGCTGGCCTGTCAGAGAGTTGAGTAGATTCTCTGCTTCCTGGGGAGACAGGAGCAACACTATAACACCAACTAGTGACAGTACTAGTGGGGCAAATAAACGATTCAGCCTTTACTCCTCAAAAACATCCCTTGATTTCGAGGAGTATATCAAGACTTCTGTCTATCACAACCCCTGTATTTTCCACAGTGTCGTTTCAATACATTTCCATTTCAGAGATGAAGGAAGGAACCCACCTCTGCTCCAGGGTTGTCCTGGTCCACATCATCTTCCTAAAAGAGAAGAAATAGATTAGTTGGTTTTATTTGATCATTTTAAAGTAAAGGCCAAATTCAAAAATACGAGGTTCTTTTGCTGTGGAATGAATCACAAAAAATAAAACCACTCCATTGCTGTCCTTGGTTGTCATAGAATTGGTGTTAATCTGTTTTGAGATATTACTGAATCTGCAGTGGTAGAGGATCTATTTGGTGTTCTCCTACCTTGTCCTCCTGTTCAGCAGGACCCCCCTCCACTGCGGGCTGGGCCTCCTCATTCTCTCCTCCTGTCCCTTCTGGTTTCTGTGCAGCAGTCTCCACACTACGGGGTTTATGAGGTGGTTTCGGAGGGGCTTTCCTGGCAGGCTCCCCCTTGCCCTTCCCCTTCTTCCCTTTCTTCCCCTTATCCTTCTCCTCCTTAGTGGAACCAGCCGACTAGGGAACACAAGTGGTTGTAAATTGTTTATTGTATCAGGATGAAGGATTGTACGCGTGGCAGCCGCTTCTCCCTCCTCGACAGGTTTGCATACAAAACATAATTAACAGTGTTTCATGTTCAATAACCCTGTCCAAAATGTGGGCTGCAGTGATTGTAGGAGACTACGCTGAGGGTTGTGGTTTTTATCTTCCTCACCCCTAGCAGCTTCATCATCAGCTCCCTGTCCTCTTCATCCTGGTCCTTGTACTTCTCCTTGATCTTCTTCAGCTTGTTCTGTAATGACAACAGAGGAGAAACACAGATGGAAATATCTAATCACAAACGGTTTAAGGTTTCCACTATTTATAGCAACAAATGGCTTCATTTATAACAATGTTCTTTGACGTTCATGAAAAATACATACGTAAGTTTGATATCAAAATAAAGTTTAAATTTGGCTTGGATTTGGTCTTAACCACAACACTTGCATGCATGAGAACCTTTAACAAATGACACCCAATGTGTTTTAAAGTCCTCTGTCACCTTTTGACCTCTCTTCAGAGGTTGCTGGGAAGCGCCTCCTCCACTCTTGGCTCCCTGATTGGCTACAGGGCCACCAGATGAGCTCTCAGTTATCCCCTCAGTGTCACAACCTTCCTGTTTCTGCTTCTTCTTCTTCTCTTCTCTGGTGGCAAAGAGAAAGACACCCGAGGATTAAATGGATCATGTGGCAGATGTGACATGGAAAGGTTTATAAAGGCTATATGATACAAAGTCCCCATTCGTCCTCTTGATAAGAGAAGGATTTCCACCACTTGACTGAAGCCAACAGCAGAAAGCCTCATTAGTGGGTGGTAGTGGAGGACGGTATTCATCCATCACTGTAAGCCATGCTGGGTGTTGTATTTCTTTTCCATTAGCTCACCTTCTCTGCTTTGCAGTCATGTGTTTTGTTGCTTGCATGTCTACATCAGCCTAAACAGAAAGTTAAACTAATATTAGCATTATTTCTATACATAAGTAGCATTTGCAGCTATGTGTAGAATAACTGATGCATGTGGCTGAAAACAGTAACTGATTACCTGAGTGGTCACTTCCTTTTTGAACCCGGCGTTTTGAGTACTCCTGGAGAAAGGGAGAGACAATCTAAGTAAGTACTGGGCCTTGTCATACTTAATGATGGAACTATTAAGTTTGTAATGGGAGAAAAGCTGAGAAAGAGCCTTCCAGTCCTGACGTGTTTGTATTACCTGCTGGACTGTAAGTGGGAGAGGGAGATGGTGGTATCTGGAAAGCTGATCTCTCCACTTTCTCCATCACTCTTCATCTCGGTTTCCCTCCCACTATCTTCCTCTCCTTCCTCCTCTCCATCTTCTCCATTCTCCTTCATGTTACTCTGCTCTGATGGCGTCCTCTCTGCGTCTACTGTGGACTCCTGAGGGACGGCGGCCAGTGGTTTGCTTGCCCCATCCTTCCTCACTACCTCATTTTCCTTTTTTATCTTTTCCATGTTGTCTTCCATCTCTCCGTTCTCTCCTTCGGCTCCTCCTTTTTCCTCCCCCTCTCCTTCATTACTGCTGTCATCCCCTGCAAAAGCAGCGGAAACAGTTACAGATGTATTCTGCAAATTCTTTTTGTTTTCCAATGAACACCTGAATGTAACAGTTGAAAACATAATGTTTTGTGTCCCCTACCTATCAGCTCCTCTCCCTCCTCTAGCAGCTCAGCGGTGCTGGACGTGACCTCCTCCATGTCTTCTTCGATAGTCTTCACCTTCCTCTCCCCTCGGTGCCTAAACACACTCTGCTCATCTACCTACATGGAGGTACAGAAGCAAACATGCACACACACATTAGTGATTAATGTTGTATTATTGATGACAAGTTTTAAAAATGTAGTTGTGGTCTATTCACATAATTTACCTTGAAGAGGAAGCTGAAACCCATCATCAAGTAAGAGGGTGGCAGAAAATTTTTCTTTCCTGATGAGAAATATATCAAATGTTAAGTGTTGTGTTACACATCTTCATATCTCAGCTACCATTCACACACCTGGTGTGTTATACCATCCATATACCTTGGATGCCAGTGTTTCATACCTCTGATCATGAAACTGCCAGTGGTCAAGTACTCTCCAGTGGGAGCCGTCTTGGACACCTGCCCCAAGTGAGAACAGAATAAGTATTATTCATCAGTTTACTTTTTTTGTTTCCCCCCAAAATCTGATCACACCCACACTTTGAACCTGCTAGTTAAGTTTCAAAAAATGCCCAAACACAGTGGTGAGATGCATCATTCCCTTAAGTTTTGACAAAATCAGTTGAGTCTGAGACCACATGTGACTGACAACAAACGAAAGAACAAACAAACAGCATAATGGCGACCAATCCATCCAATCCCAATGAAATAAAAAAATATATAAAGAGATGCGATTAATAATCAGTGCAGGAGTGATACAAAAAAAGCTGGCCAGCATTGTGGCATGGTATTCATGACTCACCTGGTGATGGTGGACCCACCATGCACTGGTGATGATCTTGGCATCCCAGGCAGCACTGTAGCACACAGACATAGTGCCAGCCTCTGTCAGGGTACGGGGAGGGATAGGATCTCCTAGGGGAGGGAGGGAGGCAGGGATATGGGGAGGTGGAGAAGGGCGGAAAGATAAATAGCATGAGTGAAAAGCTATTAAACACATGAACTGAGCAATGTTAGGCCACAAGTAGACAGAAAGAGAGTGAGTTGTGTAGCCAGGTGAGCAGGTTTACCTGAGGGGTTTTTGATGACGCAGCTAGTTGCTCCATGGAGGTCAGCGTGAACGTAGATATCACCTGACAAAAGTAAAGTTACACATGAGGGGGCAGACTAACTACTCGTTTTGTAGGGATGTTTATACAGCATATCGTGCGTGTCTGTGTAGGAGTCTGCATGGACACAAATTTATCTGTTACCAGCCCTGAGGTAGCGTTTGACAATCATCTCATTCTGTTGCTGGTCCCTTCCTGCAATGACGAGATAATTCTCTGAGCTGATGAACCATAAGAACTTCTCAAACCTGGCAAGAGGGAGGAGATGGGTGAGAGTAGATCAGAAAGTTAAATAGTGCAGAAGATCTCACTCTTTGTTGAGAGCATATATATTTTACAGCGCAAAGCCTGAATGTATTTATAGAGTTACCTATGGTAAAGGTCAGAGCTTATAAGCTGCTGTGTATCTTACCAATAGACTTTCCTGGCCTTCTGAATGGTGGTCACCGTCTGGACGTCTTTTAGTGTTTGTTTTGTTTTCTTCTCTGCAGATTTAAAAGCCTTGGATGACATGAAATGGAAAAACAATTAACAGCATATTCAATTAACAGCATATTCTAAATTGAAGGTACAAAAAGTTAGGTAACTTGTCAGCAAAGCTATTGCGTGTCAGTGGTGCTGCAGAGAGCATGGTCCTTTGGGTTTCTAGTGCAAGCCTTGGTTTGTAGCAAGTATCAGTATCATGCAATCACCAGACATTGTTCCCTCTGATTATATAATTGTCATACCCCAGCCTTTAAACCTCACTGTAGTAAAACATATATTAACAGGAAAGGCAAAGGCAGTGCTATGCATTAGACTGTTATTTTATGTATAGCCAAACAAGTGACCATCTTCATCACTGAAAGTGCTCCCCAAAACTCCTTTGGCTCAAAAAGGTTTAGGGGGTAAAAAGTAACTAGAAGCCCAAGGTGTGGAGACTGAGAGCCCACAAATAAACAATAATTCCTGGCCTTGTGTGTGGGCCAAGAAAAAGCACTGACTTCCCTAATTACTCCTGCCTTAAGCCTAAAGGCTAAAAGAGGCTAAAAGAGCCTTCTCACCTTATGTGCTGCCTCAACGGTTTTCTGTTCCTTCTTTGCAGCAGTCCGTTTATGGTCATAGTACCTGAAATGCCAGAGCGGATTAGTCCACAGATTGCAGTGACAAATTGCAGCCCAAACCATATGATGTTCAATGCTATGCTCTAAAATGTTCACATCCAAACCTACTTTTTGGCATTGGCATAGGCTGACAGGTTGAGATCCACATCCACCAACATGGGCTTGTTCTTTTGCACTTTGTTTTTCTGTCCTTTGTCTTTATTCTTGTTCTTCTTCCCTTTCTGCGCCTCTTTTTCCTCAGCCACACCCTCCTCCTCTTCCTGGTCCTCCTCAGAAATGTATGGATTCCTGGGAGATTGGAGGGTAACAAACATGAGCCAGGTGGTGCAAGAATTGGTCAACTGACCTCAGCTTGTAGAAAAGGTCAAGTGTGAGTTGAGTATTTAAACCAACTGGATCTTAAATGGCATTAATGTGCAGAATGCTCCACAGTTCTATAGTTTCCATATCAGTAATGGCCTCACTTTAACAGCATAGTGATATGGTTGGTCTGCAGCTTCAGCTCCTTGATGGCACAGGCCACAGGGTCTCCAGCAGCCTGGGCTTCTTTGACGATGAGGCCTATCTCAGTCCAGTCCACCTGGTTGGCCAGGGCACTGCAGACCACCTGTAAAGCCCTCTCCACCACAGCCAGGTTCATCTCCACCAGTTCACCCTTTACTCTGTCCACCTCCTGCAACACACATAACAAGAGACCAAAGTGCTTTTCTATGCGTTTCAATTTCTTGAACAGCAGACAAGCTAAATAAGCAGACAAATAATACTTCAAATAATTGTTGTCATCAATGCCAATGCTTTAGAAGGCAAGAGATGAATACATGCCGTGAAGACAGTCATCTATTGCAGCATCTATGTGTGGCATGCTCAAAGCTGCTGTTGTTGCTGACCTGTGCTTGGTGCAAAGCCACCAGCCTCTGTTCATGGTCCCTCTTGACGTTGTCCAACTTCTTCAGAGCCTGTTTCTCCTGCTGCAAGGCTTTCATGTCAATCCTCTGGCTCTCCATCTTAGAATAGAACTCATCCACTGCCTGAGAGATGATCACTTGAATTCATATCAACTTCTTGCAAAGAGTCATCTGAATCTTTCAGATTTTTTGACAGGTAAGTCGCTTATACCATAGTGTTATAATGTAACATTAATGCAACAATGGTCTGGAATTTGGAGATGTGGACCAAACAAGCATTCATTTTCATTGTAAGGGAGAAATGAAAGAAAGAAATAAAACCAAATAAAAAGCTGTTTTAATATTCACCTTGTCAAATGAATCAAACTCCACATAGGGGCTCTTAGCATGCTGGGCAAAGAGGAATGGATGGAATTCCTCATAACTGTAAGTAGACAACATCATTATAAATCAATGTACATAGAAAACCAACTGAAAAATATACACCAGTATCATGTACAGCACGGCCCTACATAACAACTAAACAGGGCTTACGTGAGCAGCTCTTCACTGGGTTTGTCAGGCACTAAGCTTGGTTTCTTCTCACTCTTTTGAATGATATAACCCTTGAATGAAACAACATAGTTTGTAACAAATCTATTACAGACTGCCTTACTACTTTCCCTCCAAATAAAGATTGTTCATTATGGTCTCTTACTTTCCCACTGAAGTTTTCAGTTTTCTCCATATACTCTTCTGCCATCTGCAGGGCTTCCAGGATTTTAGGTGCAACTAAAAAACAGCCACATCAAATACCTTGACTGTTACTGAGTTACAGATACTGATAGATTCTTTGGTTACAGTGAAATAATAATCATCAAACTACATCTAGGACTAAAACCACCACTTCCACCAGTCCATCACTGCTATGATCCATAAGCCAACAAACCTAACTCTGTTCTGTCAGAGAGCTACTGTACCTTGAGCAGCATCAACTTGGCCGTCAACTTTGACAGAGCCTGAGAGTCCCACTTCCATCAAACAGTGTTCTATCAGTGTGGCTCCATAGGCTTTAGAGATTTGGAGAAAGACACAAAACATGGTCAGCGTGAAAATAGGCCTTCAAAACATATAAGTGTCTGCTGCAGTTTCAACCTTCTCATAACTGGCTGCCTGGCTACTTACGAAGGTGAGGATTCAGGACCCTTTTCACCTGGTCTCCATTTGGTGCTTTGGAGAGGACTTCAGTGAGTCTACAGGAATATAACAATCATAAAGAACAATTACATGTCTTTACACTGTCCATCTCTACCATATCTGGCAGCTCAGGAGCTTAAACGTTCTATACTGTGGCACCATGAGTAAGAGTACAAGCAATCCAAGAGGCAGGTTAAGCAAATTTCAAGATTTTTTTCACTGTTATGGCAGGAATATGTCATATATGGTTACCTCTCCAGGCTGATGAGGGGTTCAGGGGGTCGGGCATTCTCCACAGGATATCTCTCTCTCACGGCGATCTTCACATCCTCTGCCTCAGCTGTGCGGAACCGCAGTAGATTCAGGATGGTGTACTCATGGTCCGCGAGAATGATGTTACCCTGAAGATGGATGTGGACAGACCAACAAATACACACATACACCTTTACATGTGCAAGGTCATGGTTCTGATGGTGATCTGTACAGCACAGGATGTGAGAAAAGAAATTTGACATGGACTCATAAACAACTCATTGGGATTCATGCATCCCCCAATATATTCTCACCCTGTCGTAAAGTTCAATTATCAAGTGGTAGGCAGCCTCATCTGAACCAAACTGGATGTCAACGATCCTGTCAACCCCAAGCTGCTTAACCTGGGTCAACCGCCTTGACTTCAGGTGTTTCCGACACTGTGGCGAAAGTAACCACAATCTACTTAGAGACATCCACGATACCAGAGATTTGCTTTCAGATGTGAAACGAAAGAGGACAAACTAAACCACATGAATTACAGTTATCAAATGAACAACATCCAGCACACTATTTGTCAATGACAACTACAAACAGGTTCTTACTTTCATGGCAAAGCCCGAAGGCATGATGTTCTTGGGCCATTCGAAGTCTGTGGAGTGAATACGAATCCCGGACTCAACCAGGAGAATCGCCTTGGTGTCAGGTCTGAAACAGCAGTTTAGCTCATTTATATCAACTAAAATAAAGAGACACCGGGATACACAGAGGTTTAAATAATAGGTTTAAGGGGGTTTGTGCAACACTGGACATTATTACAGTGTCACTTTGACAAGAGGCTTCCACGTAAGTTGGTACCCGAAAGGTTTGAAACGAGATGTAATGTTAACTTGGGTCAAACTTCAAACAGTCCTTACTTTTGCAGGCGGATGAGATAAGTCTTATTGTCGATGTCATACACGTTGTTTACTCTCATGCCAATGTAGCTGTGAAAGAAGTGAATATAAGTGAATGGATGATCAACATCTGTACACAAGTTGAGGTCTAGCACAGCCAGGAGGCTAGCAAACTGGCTTGAAGCAATAACACATCACCTACTTGGCATTGATCTCGGCAATGACTGCCCTGATGTCCACAGTATTGAATCTCGTTTTCATGGCGACTTCAGTAGTGGCTACAACTCGAAATAGATATTTAGATACTGAAAACAAATCATCACGTAAACTTTGCGACTACAACAGGGGCAAGAGCACAACACACAGGCTACTAGTGCACATGCGTAGATCAATTTTTGTTTTACGGAAGCCGATGTGGAGCAAAATGAATAGTAGCGCATGCAACTAATGTATTATTGCGCATGACACCTGGCACGTACTGGCGTGCGTGCACCCCACACGCAGAGGCAAGCAGACGAAGCATAGCACGTGCATACACACACGCGCTTTTATATGACGCGCACGCGCAAAACTGCGCAGATATGTGCAGTGCAATGATTGTGTGCGTGTGTGCGTGCGATGCTGCCAGGTGATGCTATGAATGCAGACAACCACCCGCTGTGCACAGGGACTGTTTCAAGACATTAACCGTATGGTAGGCTTTTCAGTGTTCTGTATCATAGTGCTGTATCATATGATGATGCACTACTCAAATTGGCTTATTGGTGTGAAAAACAGGGCATACATTCGCAATGCATGTAAAACACCTGATATCGAATGGAACAACAGAGGTAATATTTTGGAAATGCAGAACAACAACCCGCAGCCTAATCGAAAGACATTCGAGCTAGCGGTCGGCACCCACCTTTGGAAAAAAGGTACGAGGCAAATTATTTTCGTTTGAATATGTTCTAGACCTATTTTGTTATCACGTGCAAATTTGGGGGCCTGCAATACACAATTCTGCTATAATTGCTTTTTTCATAGCTGGTCGTCTTTCAAGTCCGATCATTTCAGTGCTGGTGTGACAGACAGATATCAGCTGGAGTTTCTAGTTTCCTCCTCAGGTCAGAGATGAGGGCGAGGCGTGCTTGGTTACCAAGGCGACGGTCAGCTAACAGGGCTTGCTAGCGGGCTACGCTAGTCCCCGTAAGACATGTTTAGTGCCTTTTTGCCAACTCAGTGCTGGCAAAATTAGTATGATAACCTGCTGTTAAAAACACTGTGATGTGCTGTCCAAATACACGCTATGGATAATCGACCTCTCTGCAGCGGCCACTTGGAAGAATGGATAGTAAGTTGTCAGCTAGTTTACCGCTAGGTGTCTCAGCACGATGACAAGTCAGACAAGCGGTCGCACGTTGTTGAAGCAGGTTTCTGGCTAAAGTTAGCCAATTTAACCCTTAGTTCAGCTATCAATAGCTAATTATGTCTTGCAACCAACTTATTTAACACATCATTTGATTTCGCTGTACAATGCTGTAATGATAATGGTTTTAAACTGGGGCTTTTTAAAGACTGCAGATTCATTCCAGGTCCTTGTGTTAATCTTAATCTGACATTTGTTTGTTTATGCAGGCTACAAAATAATCAAGAAAATTGGGGAGGGTACATTTTCAGAGGTGGTGAAAACTCAAAGCCTGAAAGATGGAAAGTTCTACGCGTGTAAAACGATGAAGCAGACAATTAACAGGTATTTATTCTGTAATCATTTGTTGATTTAAAACTGTGCAGGTAATCAAGGGTGCTGTCTTCACATACACGGTTGCATTCTCTTTGTGCACGAACCCGCGGACCCTTGAAACCCGAGTCAGCAGCTTGACACCCCCCTAGCCTTAACTATCCTATTAGATGTCAGCATACTCTGCCTGTGACCTTGTAGTGGTGAGGTTGATGTCGGTGCATGAAACAAGAGTTGCCCTCAGTGCACAGATTTTTACAATTGATCATGCACTTTTAATCTATCTCTTTAACTATTAATCATTACAGGAGCCCATACACTGTAGTAACAATGTAATAAGTTGACATGTAAAATTACACCACACTTAGACAAGTTTGTTAGACCCATGGGTCCTCCTCCTCATCACACAATATCTCAGGTGTTGTAAGCAAATTCATAGTGCGTACCTATGAATTTTTTTAGTAAACTATATTATATGCACTTATAGCGTTAGTTTGCAAATATCATTTGTTTTCTGTCATTTAGTCTGGAACAGGCCAACAACCTGCGAGAAGTCCAGGCCATGAAGAGACTCAGTCCACATGCAAATATCATTCAGCTGCATGAATTGATATTGTAAGTACTGTAGTGTTGTTCCCTCTTTATCCCATCGTGAAGTCTATAGAATACCTTAAACTAGTCTATTAATGGTTTATGTATGTGGCATGTCAGTTCCATCTGATTCAATGTTTCAGTGACAAAGAGACTGGAACTCTGTCTTTGATTTGTGAGCTGATGGAGATGAACATCTATGAGTTCATACAAGGTGAGCCTTAATCTTAGAGGATAATGATAGTGAAACAAAAATAAGTGGCCTTGCCCTAAAGGTCCCATATTATTCAGTTTTCATGATTTTGTTTTCAAATACACTGTGGCTCAGGATGCGAATAACGCTCTTCATGTTGTGTTGCAAATAAATGTAGTTTAGTTAAAAGTTGAATTTAATTAGTGAATTCACAGGCATAACAGTCACAATACTGGACGCTGACTGGCCGGCAACACCAGCTCCTCTAATTCATGAGGCAAACCTGCTGAGTGGTTTTCCAGCGGGTGCCAGTTCAAATGCTGCAGTCTTGTCTGATTGGAAGGATTTCAGTAATTCTTTAGTGAGGAGCCAATCAAGATGGAAACTGAATAATATAAAATTATATTCCATTTTTAGGAATATAAAAATAGGACAGGTTACTATAGGTGTTCCTCCTTGCAGGAAGACAAACTCCACTGCCTGAGAATACTGTAAGGCAGTACATGTACCAGCTTTGCAAGTCACTTGAACATATGCATAGGTAAGTACAAAAAAGCTCAAGATCACATGAAATGGCTACATGAAAAGGTGCATGAGAAGTGTATTGATATGGTGTACCCCCTCCCTCTTTTCTACAGCTGTGGGATCTTTCACAGAGATGTGAAGCCAGAAAATATTCTAATCAAAGTGAGACACAAATCTGTCAGTTTGCTTCATTGGAAAATAACAATACTATCCTGATTTTGAGTCATACTGAGCACATTGGTATTTTGTTTTGTACAACTTGTAGCAAGATGTTCTGAAGCTTGGAGACTTTGGCTCATGTAGGAGTGTGTACTCAAAGCCCCCCCACACAGAGTACATCTCCACACGCTGGTACAGAGCCCCAGAGTGCCTCCTCACTGATGGATACTACAGCTTAAAGATGGACATCTGGAGCGCTGGTTGTGTCTTCTTTGAGATTGTCAGGTACCATTCCTGGGGAACAGGATGTTTGAACACCGTTTTTACTGTGCTTAAATGAGACTAGTATGGGGTGGAATTAGGGGGCAGGACTGTGGGAACTCGTCTATTACAGTATATTCTATTACACACATACGTTATATATACACAGGTCAGCCACAACATTGGCGGTGGACAGGGATCAGTATGGGCACTCTGACCGGTCTGCGGCTCTACAGCCCCATACGCAGCAAGCTGCGATGCACTGTGTGTTCTGACACCTATCATAGCCAGCATTAACTTTTTCAGCAATTTGTGCTACAGTAGCTCTTCTGTGGGATCGGACCAGACGGGCTAGCCTTCGCTCCCCATGCGCATCAATGAGCCTTGGGCGCCCATGACCCTGTTGCCGGTTCACCGGTTGTCCTTCCTTGGACCACTTTTGGTATGTACTAACCACTGCATACCGGGAACACCCCACAAGACCTGCCGTTTTGGAGATGCTCTGACCCAGTCGTCAAGCCTTCACAGTTTGGCCCTTGTCAAAGTCACTCAGATCCTTACGCTTGCCCATTTTTCCTGCTTCCAACACATCAACTTCCGAATATGTTCCACCCCTTGACAGGTGCCATTGTAACGAGATAATCGATGTTATTCACTTCACCTGTCAGTGGTTTTAATGTTGTGG
>OOFE01036849.1:0-12622 GCA_900323365.1 Monocentris japonica | reverse complement strand
CCCATTTCCCCACCCAGGAACACAGTGCAGTCAACAGGGCTCCCAGGCACACCATCTGGACTGATGGTACACTATTGTCGACCAATCAACCATGGGAGACGCTCACCGTGAGAACTGGGCAGGCTGAAATAGAGACAGAGAGTAAAAGAAGAAGAGGGTGTGTGTGTGTGTGTGGGTGGGGGGGTTGAACATTGAAAGGTGGCTGAGAAACTTTGTGGATAGTATGATGAGAAATCTGAGTTGGTCAAAGTTTATGTGAGGGAAAGAGTTGAAAAAATGATGAGGTGTATAAGATGAGACTTTGAGAAATGAGGTCGCTGCAGCAGCAAAAGTAATAAGGGAAAAAGAAAATATAGGCACAAATATAATATGAAAAAGGCATAAAAGCAGAAGAAACAATGAAAATGAAACAAAAAAGATATAAAATATCTAAACAATTGTGGGGTTATATGGATGGATTATTTCATGGGAGGATTTATTACAGTTGTTACTGATGTTGCTAACAGTTGCTAGTTAAATATACTAGAATACAAGTTCTTCTTCTGTGGTGTTATTATGGTGCTGGAGACCATGATGATTTTACACTTTGCTGATATTGAAAGGGTGCTGAACTGAACGTTAGCGGTAGAGTAAAAAGTGGAACATCTTTTTCCACCATTTTGTAAAGTGGAGGAACTCCGGCATGTAAAACGTCTTCAGGCAGATGTTCTCCTCCATGTTCTCACCACATATCACTCGTCGATTCTACAATATCAGGGACATTTCCCTTGTCTTGGCAGATCAGCTGAGCGACAGGAGGGCAGTGAAGGGCCCCTCCCACCTGTTTGTTTGGATTGGGGCCATTGAATCCCATGAATTCAAGTAATTCATGCACATCCTATTGTCATAACAGTGCTTTGTGATTGGCCAAAGGCTGTGAGAACCAGCATCGCATGAAATGGATGGGAGAGTTGCTATAAGTAGAGGGACCTAGTGAGTAAAATCATAACCATCCTATATTCCACATAGGCCTGGATAACTGGACGCCATCTGACAACACATTCATCATGAGGGATCAGCAGACAAGGTAACATCGAACGAAGACAACTCCTCGAAATAGACGTTGATTTTACTCTCATTACACTTTATTAAGCTCTTATTTCTTTTCGAAGAACTTCTCTTCATACATGATCCTTCTGGGGTGACAGGAACATTTTGGTTCATCTATTGGTTGCTCATAATGTTAGGAATTTATTTATTTCTTCTACTGCTGCACTGTGGATAAGAGCATCGGCTAAATGCCCAAAATTCAAGTGTAAACGTCCGAGCCCTGACAGGTCGTCAGTCGACAGCACAAATAATACAGACTATCCTCTTTTATCAATGTGGTTGTCTGAAGCTTATCCAGCATTTAATGTGATGTTTGCCTCCCTCTTCTCCTCAGCATGTGTAAGATCATGAGTTTGGAGAGGAAGTGCACCAATGGTGCAGAGAGGCTTCGTACAGCCCTGGAGAGCCAGATGAACAATGGGATCTCCAGCACTGACGTGTGGGACAAGACCGTCTCTTTCTTTGCAGTGAAGAAGGCCTTGATCTTCCATAATGGCTACTCCAAATACTCCAGAGAAGCCCTACGCCTGTTCCCATCGGCTGCTGAGGACGTGGCGCCACTGTGCTGCCAGTAAGGACCGAACACAGAAAGACCATCGTGGAATAAGAGACTGTGCATGAAGGATGAAGAGCCGATCTGTCTACAAGCTTTGGAAGCACTGAAGATATGGCACTACGTCAATTTGAGCTTTCAAATAGAAAGGTTGATTTCCAGAAGAAAAAAGACTACATATATTATTTTCAAAGACTATTTTTCTATTTTTAAAGATTTTTTTATAGGAATAATGATTTGGATGTTTCACTCCAGTCTTTGTGTAAAAGGGGGAGAAGATGGAGTTTCTGATCCATTCTCTATGACCATGTACACTGTGATCTTATTTGGTCCAAAAATGGGCCTAAACGTGCATCATCTGCCTTAAGATAAGCCTTAGCCGTCCTTGATTTTGGTCATTTAAAGACCGCGTTGTCAAGGTTTCGTTAAACTAAAAGCCATATTCCTTTGTACAAAGGGGAAATGTTTGTTTATGCACATGCATAGTTATGTATAGTAAATGAAATATCTCTAAGATGTCATGAGTGATGTCATCATTAGCTGTCATGCATGAAATGTCTCATATTGAACGTTTTGAGTGAAATGTGTTTTCATATGCAAGTTAAAAATAAATGGATATTGATGCTGCAAAGACTTCACTCGCCGTTTTCTGCTTCACTGTTGAAGTTCTTTCCATCTCAATGCCAGGGTGGAAACACCGACCACCAGCCAAATGCTGGTACATTTTAAATGCAGCTGGTAAATTTGTCTTGTTGAGATAACCAGCTTTTGTTCAGAGGCTTTTCAGTTTCTCAGTTTCTGGCCGAAAGCTCTTCGTTATTCCTTTAGTTATGAGGTTTTTCTTTGATTTTATTCACAGTAAACGTTCAAGGGGTGCCTTACAATTCCCATCACACGTTATCTTAATAAATACTGCCCACTAGTGGTTTCTATTCATGTATGACAGTCTCACAGCAGTCTCTTCCTATCTCCACTTTAGTTTTCATCACAATTGAAAAGTGTAGGTACTGAAACTGGAGTGAAAATGAACAAACAGAATATACGGTGCAACATTTAATTACTCAGACTCTTTGATCCACATGATCATGTTGTTGGCAACACAGTTATGGAACATGTGCTGCTGGAGCCGATGGAGTTTCAAGTGCCTTGCTCAATGGCACTGAGGTGGGTTAGGAAGCATCTCAGACAAAATGTGTAATTGAAGCCCAATGATGGGTTGATTCCATGCAGTGTGACAATTTTGTGACGCTGCATTATTTTGGGGTCAAAAGAATGAAGAGACCACTGAACCTGTAGGTGATGCTATGGTCATTAAGATTTGACTTGAAAGGTGCCTTTGAAGAACAGGATACTGTCCACCTCCCTTACTGAGTTCACAGAGTGGGTTCTGCTCAGATCTGATCTGAGGCCAGCAAGGAGACGTGGTCCCAGAGACAGGAACCACTACGGCCACACCATAGCTGGGCACAGCCTGCAGATTACTGTTGGGTAAATAATTGCAGTTTCGCCTCAAGATGAGAGGCCAAGAAGTAAAGTGGCTGGTTTGACCCCCAAATCGACAAGATTGATTCAAGGTGTTACTAGATGGCCACAAAACTCCCATGTAGCTCATCCTGCACTTTGGCCTGCTTGTTAAGGTCCATATGGGGAACGGCCTTTGTGTGTATTTATCAAGTCAAGAAACCTTAAAAAGACCAATTTAAACAATCATGTCATGGCTTCAGTAATAATCTTCAAATACTAATCAACACGCAAAACTCCACTCTTAAAAAAAAGATGTTTTCAGTTCATCTGTGTGTTTAGTTTGTATTTCTATTATGTGTTGAGAAGTAACACAAACATGCGTCATCTCAATCTAGACACACAGATGGACTGAAAATGATGCATCCTCTTGAAGAATATCAACAGCTGGAACAGAAGAGGTTACCCTGGATCAGATTTGGAATTATTACGGCTTTATTAATCATAGGCTAAATCCAAAAAGCAGACATTCAGCAACAGTTGAACATTGTAGCAGCGGGGATAGGCGAATTAACAATAAATCGGGTGAACTCCACACCATGCATTCGGCTCTTGAGTACAAGGACACCGTTTTAACGGTGTCTATATGTTGAACTGTTGATTAATCGCCGAGGGTGAAACTCAGCGGCACCTTGCTTACCAGAAAACTGTTCTGGGGATTGACAGAAGAGTGTTGCCAGTGTTTATGGGGAAGACCAATAGACAACTAAAGTAGGAACAGAAACCCAAGAGAAAGGAACTGCCAGTGGATTGAAAACAAATCAAACCAAATGACACCATTAGTCAAAGAAAAAAAAAAGTGTTCTAAGGATATAATGCAGGTCTGTTTTATTCTTAATTTAGTCAGGTCTGATATTTCATTGCAACAGATGGAATCACTCACAAGTCCAAAGTTTACTTCGTCACCAAGGGATGGCTTTACGAAAGAAAAGAAAAGAAAAATAATCCTTTAACTCATCTTTTTTCCCCCATTTGCTTCTGTAACTGATAAAAGAAACCTTGCACACTAAATCAAAATACTTTTTTCTGCCCATCACTCAAATTCCAGTTAGAACCTACATGAAGACCAAACAGCAAAAGCCCAGGAGAACAGGACAGGTTAGCTCACAACCGTCTGACACGGAAAACTTCTGCCATTTTAAAAAAGCCCTGACCAAAAACAAACTTAAACCAAACAAAAAAAAAAAAAAGATAAGATAAAATCAAATGCCACTCTTAATATGTGGTGGGTCAAATCCCAAAACATTGTTCTTTTTTTTTTAGTTACCTTAACATTGCGCCCCAAACTCTGGGGGGATTTAAAGCAAAAAAAAAAATCCACCCTAAAATAGAATTCACAAAGTTATTCCTATGCTCTTAACCAGAGTAATATTTGTTAACATTGAACTATTAAATTCTCTACTCAAGACAGAACGCAGACCACCAATCTGTGATGTCCTTTAAAGACAAAACAATGGAGACGCTTCAGGGTTTTGTGGTGGTTCACAGTCAGAAAATACGCCCTGGGTAACGTCACTCAGGTTCCCATCTCCTTCCAGAAAATGTCTCTTGATTAAATGATCAGCAGAGTCTTGAAACTTTACCATGTTCACAAATCTAGAAGTGGGTCAACGTGTGAATTCTGTTTTAGTGTGTTTTTTCCCCTTTAACATCATTGTGTTTATTGTGTTAAATGTTACAGAGACATCGCCATAAGTGGATGAATTTCTCAGACTACACATAGAGTTTCTGCTTTAAGTTAATTTGAAGATGTCATATAGGGGGAGGGGGGCGAAGTGAGTCGTGTGTACTGTGTGTGTACTGCGTGTGTGTTTGTGTGTAAAAAGAGAAAAGGGGTTTCATTTGGGAGGTGTCCCAGCGTTATTTGCAGGGCTGACATGGTGGGGAGGCAGGGCGAGATTGGCCATCAGGGCACAGAGTTCAACAAATCCTGCAGGAAGAGGTCTGGGTCCGCAATATCAGAGAGAAGACCTGGGGGAAAAAACATCTTAAGTTTCACACTGCAGTACACAGCGGTAGGCAAGATTTTTATGTAGGTCACAAAGAGGAACTGCAATCCCCCCTCATTCAAACCCTGTAGATTTGCTCGATTTGCCCAAGTGGCGGGAATGGACACTTCTCCGTTCACAGGAAGTGACGAATCAAAACTAACAGCGAGCGCAACAGAGAAAGCTGGACTCACTAACGTTAATTTTTTGCCTCTCTCGTCTGTTTGGTTTAGTTGATCGAGTGTGTGTGCGGATACCAACCTACAACGTCCAGGAATTCTGAGAAGGATTCGGCGGGCATGAGTTCATCCTGGAAGGCCCTGAGCACGCGCTCCGAGGCTTCGTAGATGGGCATGTCGTTGTGACGTACATACTCTGCCAGTGAGAAGGACCAGCCCCCCTCTGTGTTGCTGGTGGGCACTTTCTGCAAGGCCAAAGAGGAGAGGAAAAAGGCAGAAAGCATCAATACCTATAGTGCAGATATCTCAAATGTTCTGTGATGTACTGGGAAGTTGGTGATATTGATGACTTTCCAGCTGATAAAGGACCAAATGTTCCAAAACTTCCTTCAACTAAATTCGGACAGCGTTATTTATTATTGTCACTGAAATTCAGACGTCTGTCTTTTCCCTCTGCACATCAAGCCTGTCTAAGAGTTATCGTTGATTGATTTTTAAACCTTGAGCAACACACTAGACTAGTGGATCAGACATGTTCTACCAGTTTACAAAGAGTGCAAAGCTTAGATTTGCCTTGTCAATATGAGATGCACGCTCTTAGCAACTGTAATAATCTGTCCTCCAGTCTCAATCAACAAGCCGTGCTATATATATATTATTAATTTATCAATTATCAATTAATTGTTCAATTATTTATTCATTTTATTTGTTTATTAGTCTTCAGCATGACATGAAAATATATTACAGGCTATTACAAACATTTCTGTGCCTACTTGGCATTTCATTTCAATACAATAGACAGGCTAATAAATTTGAACTGTTTCCTTTGGGTATAAATAATAATAGACCAAAGCATCAAATCAATTTCATAAGAAAGAAACCTAGTTAACACAGTCAACATACATTGCCAAATACAAGGCAAATATGCACAGTGGGTTTGAGATTGTAACACATTTACCCTGAACATGTCGTAGACCAGATCCACCAGGCCCCAGAAGAGAAGAGGGGAGCGATAGACTGCATACTCCTTTGGTGCTTTATCTGTGAGTCTGACAGATTAGAGAAAGCAAGGGAGGAGTTAGTGTAGAAGTAAGTCACAGATAAATAGTACTTAAATAAGAACTGGAAATACTAAAAAAACAACATTCAGTGTCACTGAAATATCACTGAAATATCAGTTTCCAACTTGACTTGATTCGTGCAGAGGAATAATTGCACACAGAGAATGCAACAGAAAAATGAAAAAGAGGCAAATTCGTCATACTTGTTGGTGCAGACTGTGGAGACCTTGCGGGCGTGTGCGGTGACCAGGAGTCTTCGCAGGAAGTATATCCGTGAGGTCCTCCAGCGTTCAGGCGGCAGGATGTGCATGGCCAGGATGGTGAAGTAGTGCGGTCCGTCAACGTCGTACGAGCTCTCCACCCACTTCTCACACGGCTGCTCCTGGAAACTCTGCAGGTTCTTCTCTTCCCGGGATGTGGCCCTCGTGCTTTATGTGGATAGAGGAAAGAGTTTGTAAAATAAGCGAAGACCTGGCTAGAAAACACACACAAGCTCCACCAGCCAAATGTTGGACAATTTGGCGGCAGGTCAGCTCGTACCTGGTCACCATCTCACATCTAGCATCTACGACAATATGGTACATACGTGTTGAGGACGTAGAGCACAGTGTGGATGATGTAGGGGATGAGGTGGATGTTGCTCTCTCGGCCCCCTCCTCCTGTGTCCACGCTGAAGGACTGTTCGGTGGCAAAGCGGAGGAACAGCAGTTTGGTGTCATGGATGTTGAGTTGGTAGGTGGGCTCTCGCTGGCCGGTGCACTCCTGCAGATATGTGTTGTGCCTAAAGGAGGGGAGAGAGACAGGTCAGGTTTAGATGAATGGTTTGGGGTTGATTCATTGTGTGTGTCTATGAATGAAAAATGTTTAAGCATGTGTCTTTACCTAGCTAGACAGGTAGCGAAGGCTGATTCTGGTACATGCGGCCCCCAGACAGGGAGCAGCCCATTGCACTTGGTGTTGGCATTCTGGAGAGCAGCACTCTCCCACTCCTCTCGCCCACGAGCCAGCCTAGCCCGGGGAAAAGGGAATGAGTTCAAACCTTAGATTACACAGAGTGAAAAGTGTGTGATGTGATGTTTAGGCACACTGAACATCGACAGCAATGCCTGTGTGTGTCTGAGTTTCCTCCTACCTGACAGCTGCCAGATGGCAGTCATAGTGGACTATGTTAAAGTGCGAGACAGTGCTGTAGCCCTGCTGCTTGCGAGGCTTGTTTTCAAAGTCCTCCAACGCCACACGCTTGGTGAAGGTGTATATACCCAGGACTTTGGTTGGCTGGGATGAGAGAGACAGGCCAGAATGTTGAATCAACACACTGCAGGTTGTAGTAAAGAGACTGGTCATCTCATTGTATTCAGGGTTGGGAAGGTAACTTTCAAAATGTTAGTATTAGATTTCCAAAACAATTTATTATATCTACAGACTGCAATTTGAAGATTCACCGTTATTCCAAGATGTGTATAATTATATTAGTGTCACTACTATCACAACCTAAATGCATTTTTCCCTTCAAACAATCCCACAATCACACAAGTACTGCCAATGTTTCAACAGTATCCAAAATAAGATTACTGGGTTGTAACTGCCACAGATAACAGAACCATTTTTTGAAACAGGACTACTGTAATCCTATTGCTTGTAATCCTGGTTGTGTTTCTGTACCTGAAACTTGTAACCTTCTCTACAGATACAGCAGGTCAAGCCTGGTTCCTCTATCAGCTCCTCCATCTGCTTCAGCAGTGACGTCTTGGTCACCACCTGACCCTTCTCATTGGTCTGAAACACAAACAAATGGGCTCCATAGTAGAAAAACAGCAGCAAATAACAGAGCTGTGACTAAAAAAGAGAGAAGAAAAAGAGACCAACAGAAAGGGACAGAGATACATAACGAAAGAGGAAAATAAAAGGAAATAAAGTAAAAACAATAGGGGGAAAGTAAATAAAAATAGACAAAATAGAAAAGAGCCACTTACCGTCATGCCCAGTGTTCCCAGGGCCTTCTGCCTCATGGCCATGGCCATGCGCTTCTTCTCAGATCTGGTCTCCCTGCGGGCAGCCTCGATCTTCAGGTTGACGTCGGCGTGCTCCCGTAGCGCCTCCAGAAGGTTCTCCGCCAGCGTGCCGATGCCTTCGTCACTGGATACCTGCTCCAGCTTGTGCAAGTTGGTGATTGAATCTGTGCCTATCAGCACCTGGACAGAGGCGACATCCAGACAGGTTCAGTTCAATGTTTTTTGTTTGCAAAGCACTTAATAACTATGTTTTGAAAACTAACGTGAGACGGATGTGTTGAGATACAGAGTTATACACTTTGTATGTAAGCATAGCATTTTGTGTAAGAGTAAGAAAAGGTAAGAATCTTTCCACATTGAAACTCTTCTGAAACGTGAGCCAAAGCAATCCCAAAATACTGCAACACACATGCAAAATGACAAATACAAAATCATTATACATTACTGGAGCAACATTTTTCCCAGCTTTTGTCAAACAACCCAATCAGGCTTGACAAAGACTTGAGAATCCAGTGAACACTTCAAGTGTACAGATATAGTTTTGCCATTTGGGAGGATGTTGTGCAGCAGTCACTATTTTAATGTCAAATCTCTAAACTACGCTTTGCTGTAACAGTCGGTCCCCTCAATGCTAAGGTTTGCAGAGAAAAAATGAGGAAAAAGCAACTTATAGCGCTCACAGTGTATCCAAGATGCAGACCGAGAATTACGTTTTTTTAACCTTTTCTTACTCAGGGAAGATTTGTTGGGCATGTATGCTCTTTCAGCAACACACTGCTTCATAGTGATTACAAACATTCAACTGCAAAGTGTAATCGGTCTTCTGCTGCTGGACACCAAGCGGCTCCACTATTCATTACCTGTGTGGGGGGATGCTGGGTAGCCAAGCCACGGAGCAATCTGAGAATGAAGGGCAGTGCTGGTCGAGAGAGGAACTTCTTCCAGACATCTGCATCCAGACTAAAGAGAAAAAGGTTCACACACCGATCTACACAAATATCTTATCAAACATTCTAACAGATGAGCTTTGACCACTGCCAGCAGTAGAAAGACCTACTTTTTGGCATTGGGGATATGTTTCTTCATGTAGTCCAGGGCACTCTGTGTGATCCCTTTCTGGAGGATGAGGTCCTTCAGCTGATGACCGTTGCTGTTGTTTTTGATTCCAGCAGCAATTTTACAGAAGCAATCCAAGAACACCTTGTCATCTGCGCTGTGTTCCTCGTCGTACCTTGGGAAACACAGGGAGAGGTCAGTTTTGCTTTGTCACAAACTTCAATACCAAACCACTCAATTGGTATCTTATGACCTTCAGTTAGAGCTGCTCACTTATGACTCAAATGATAATGATGATTGTGCTAGATATTGTATTCACCAATATTAATCGTGATTATTCAGCGTGATGATTTGCGGGAACAAAATGACTGCACTTTTTGCATCTTACGGTAACTTCTTGACTATTTTCGCTCCAAGTGAAATGAAATATTTTAATATTGTGATATGCCAATGACTTATTCATTGTGGGAAAATAAAATCTACAATTATACACAATTAATTGCACAGCCCAACCTTCAGTGTTAACAAGAAACACACGTTTAATCCAGATTCAGTGCTCGTTGTGCAGTGCCCTTTGACTAAATGGTCATATTATAGAGGCCTACACATACTCTACTACAGGCTTGCAAGCTAGTTAGCAACTTTTTGATTTTTTTTCCATACTTCTAAAGACCTGGACATCATCATAACTTTTCAGCACTTCTGTGTAGGACCCCGGTTATTTGTAGGTGGGAAGCTAGGAGGTGCTCACTTGTCAAAGCTGCAACATGGTTTGAAACGTTCCACCAAGATCCGCATCTTCTCCAGTTCACCAAAGGACAGGTATGGGATGATGCGCAGCAGGCCCTGCAGAACACTGGGGTTGGAGCGCACAAACGGCGTGTTGATCTGATCTAAAAGCATTACGAGCTGGTCTTTGTCTCCTGTCAGCAGCAGGTTACCCTGGAAAAGACACAGCGTTCCCATTTCAGTCAAACTAATTTAGCTGCTAGAAAACAAGAATGGAAAAGATGTCATCATGTGATACTTGAATTTTTTGACTTTCACCTGGCTATTTTTGGTGGCATTTCCTATTTAAGGTAATAGAAACCCATTGGTTTAAAGCAGAGCAACAGAAAAGACCTTCCACCTCATATATTTCTAAACTACAGTCTGTTGAACTACAGATCGTAAAAAGCTGAATAATATACAGAATGTTTCTTATTTAGTCCTCCTATCTACATCTGTGTGAGCCTGTTCATTCAGCTGTGTGGAGGAAGGGTCCTTCTACTCCTGAACTACATCCATTTACCAGTGATTGGACAAACATTTGATTTTCCAAATCTATCTTGTAAATTACTCACAAATTCACCACACAAAGGAAAGAAAAGGTTCAAGATAAATGGGCGAACTGTGTTATTTTTATCCAAACCAAAGACTCAGAAGTGCCTTGTCAGTTACCTTGTCCTCTGAAATCTCAGCGTTGGCTTCATCCAGAATGATCTCCATGATGCTCAGAACCTGCTCCGCTATGGAGGCTCCACCACTGTCCTTACTCTCCTGTTCTGCCACCAAAGCCTGACGGAAAAAGATATTACGATGGAGTGTTCTGACATTTTTTCTTAATTTCTGGACTGGATTTGAAGATTTTGATTGGTATTTAGTTTAATGTATGCTGATGCTGAGTCACAGGCCACTTTACGCTGCAGCTGAAGATTATTCTGCACAACAACAAATTTAACAGTAGGCAAAAGGATGGTAGGTCTACAATAACAATGTGTAATCATGTATATTGGGACAGAAAAAGTACTTTTTATTCTTCTCCAGAATAATCTGTGAAATTCACAAACTTTTCAAGACCTGGAAATGAGAATATTTTTCCAGACCCATGCAGGAACCATGAAGATGATCCCTACAACGTGACACAGTTTAACAGGTGACATGGTGACAGCACAAAATCGAGCAAATTCCCATGTGCTAAAAGCTGCATGTTTCAAATGATTTGATGTAATCTGTGAGGTTCAGCATGTGACTGGTAGTGGTATTATATCTGAACTAACATGACATCAGTACTCACGTCACATCCCAGTGTTCAAATCCCCATGACATAAAAGACATGAGTGCAATCAGGCAGATAAATCCATGTCCCAATAGCAACACCAACATTATACTGTCACTGCACCTTGACACTTCAAAAGAGTAGGTCGTTACTCTTTTCAAGTGTAGGCCAAGGCAGAAGACAAATGGAGGAGGAACTGAGGAGGAACCACTCACCAGGTTGAGAGTCCCCAGCATGACGTTGAGTGTGTTCATCTCTGGTTTGACCAACTGCTGCCTATTGACCTTCACCTTCACACAGTAACTGAACAGCTTCAGCAAAACCTGGGGAGTGAGATGGAACCACATTGTTCAATACTTCAGCTCTCGTCTGCCCGACAAAGACCAGTAACTCAAAGCTCAAAATAGCTAGTGCAGAAGTGGCTGGTGTATTTTTAGTACCATTTAATAGTATAATTTCTTATTTTACTGATATTAAATCTAAACAATAGCCATGGCCTTAGGACATTCTAGTAGTTACTGAGTGGCTAATGCTATTTGCCTTTAAACAAAAGGCCTACTGATAGTAAAGCAAACAGCATTAACTCCAAATGAATGATGATCAAATTAGTGTATTTTTTGCAGACAGCATTTAGTTATCAATAATAACTAATAATAATAATCACATAATAATAATTAGCTAATAGCTAACAAACTAGCTAGCTAGCCTGGATAACTGTTGTCTCATTATGGAAAGCTTGGTAGTGGACAGCCTGCTGACTTACGGTAAGCAGATGTCTTCCTTGCTTGAAGTCTTTGATTCCAGACAACCGGTTGAGCATACACTCCAGTCCTCCACACCGTGCCATTACTCCTGCCATCTTGTACACCTCCTCGTCATCCTCCTCTTCATCTGTAGAGGGGTGGGGTAAAAATTTTTTACTATTGTGATTTTTCAAATACTGCTTCAGGTTTTTTCTATTACTGCTTTGAGTTGGTATTTACTTTTATTAAGTCTTACCTGTGGTTGAGTCCAGTGACTCTATGAACTCCTCAGTGGCATCTCCCAGTAGACCCCTCATGCGGTAAATGATTCTCATGGGCTCACCCTACAAAAAAAAAATCAAGTAAGTAAAAACCACTGTCA
>OOFE01036846.1:0-11734 GCA_900323365.1 Monocentris japonica | reverse complement strand
ATGTCAGTGTTTCAGTGGTGATTACATACCTCTCTGCCATAGAATCAAGTCACCTTACATAACATTATACACCAGCGCTGGGGGGTCACCTACTGGTCAACGATACAGGTCGATAAAGGTCGTAGATTACTTTCAAGTGTCATCTATTTTGTGTCTTCCGGCCTCCCTCCCCAGGTGCCCTGGCGGAAGAGGAGCCCACGCCGTGTGCGGTGTCAGGTCACGGCCGTCACTGCCTGCTGAACACTACAGTGTGCAGGGAGGGCTGGCACGGCCCCAACAACGGCATCACCAACTTCGACAACTTCCTGTTCGCCATGCTCACCGTGTTCCAGTGCATCACCATGGAGGGCTGGACCGACGTTCTCTACTGGGTAATCTGTCGATGTTTGTTCGTTTGATCGTTCTTTCATTTGTTCATATGTCACATGTGATATTTCAGACGCCGTCGATCAGAATTTGACGAAACGTGGTAAAATGATGCATCTCGTCACTGTGTTCCAGCATTTTCACAATTACACTGATTGGTCCAAGGCAGGCACCACATTGTTCATTTGTTCATCCATGTGCCACACTTGTGTCTCAGATGTGTCTCAGATATCACTGATCAGATTTTGTCAAAACTTGAGGAAGGTTTCCATCCATCTGGTCATCTGTGTTCTGCCATTTTCAAAATGACACTGATTGACCTACAATTACAGGTGACTGATTTGTGACTGATTTGTGGGTAATGACATGTTTACTGTTGCCTTGTTTCAAATATTATTTAGTCTTAACATTTTATTAATCTCAAAAGGACTGAAGACATCCACCAGTAGGGTGAGATCGATCCACTTGTTTCAAGGCGTGTCTTGAAATAAGTGACGTTGGGTTAAAGCAAGTCATTTCATGTGCTGTTCCTCAAGGCGTCACCAATTTGTGTTTCATATTCACAACGCAAATCAATAGAGAAAATAGACGATAAAACGACATGAAAGGGACTCGCCAACTTGGCAATAACAGCTTGTGAAATTAAAGACAAGAGGAAGGAGAAGAAGGAGATTAAGCATGTCCAAATATTGCAAATGAACTTTTATTTTTGATCGGAGAGTAAAGAGACATCCGCCCCTTCAGAGATTTGATATCTAACATCTCCTCAGCTGACAAATGGTAATGATGAACGATGCAGTGTCTTTACTGAGAGCTTCACCTCTTGTTGGCTGAGCGTGAACCTTCTCCCTTCTTCCACTTAATGACAGCAAACATTTCAAAACTCACAAGCGTCCAAAACCCCTCAGCTTCTAATCAGCAGAATCACACACAGCTTTTCATGAACCAAAACACCCGGCAGTGAAGCTCAACTCAGAAAGGGTTTTCATCTCAATCCACCCACATGCTGGTATTGATGGAGACCCTTGTTTATGAAATCATGAATCTCTCTCTCTCTCTCTCCCTCTTTCTCCTTCTCTCCCTCCCTCACTCTCTCCTACTCCTGTTTGTGTATGTGTTGCCATGGCAATTCCATGCTAATATTGTCGTTAAAGTGGTGAAGGTGACGGGAAGAGACTCTCCACAAACATGAAAGAAGAATAGTGTAAGAGTAGTAGGGCAGAGAGAAAGAGAGCGTGACAGATAGACAGACAGATAGATGGATAGATAGACAGATAGATGGATATATGGATAGACAGACAGATAGACAGATAGATAGCTAGATGGATGGATGGATGGACGAGACAGACAGACAGACAGACAGATAGATGGATGGATGGATGGACAGACAGACAGATAGCTAGATGGATGGATGGATGGACAGACAGACAGACAGATAGATAGACAGACGGATAGATAGACAGACAGACAGACAGACAGATAGATAGATAGACTGACAGACAGACAGACAGATAGATGGATAGGTGTGTAGCCTAGAGATTGTCCTTCAACTGGAGGACAAGCCTTGTGTCGACAAGCAGCCGCCCTGCTGAAGTGCCCTTGAGCAAGACACTGAATCTCTGCCAGCTGCAGGGCTGCAGTTCTGTAGCTGACCCTGACCTCTGACCTCTGACCTCCCTGTGAAGGGGGCAAGTAAAAAGGGAATCCCCTACATGGATCAATGGAGTGCTGGGATATTGTTTGATAGATGATCTCATGGCCTCCTCTCACAGGGTGCCCTCTAGTGGTCACCATGCTGCTAATGTTTCTCTTTTCCTTTGCATCCTTGCCCTGCAGATAAACGACCATAGTACAGTAAAAAGAGAAAGTCAAGAGAAACTGTGTATAACTCTTATGTTCTTCCCTTACATTCATGCCATTTTCAGATGAATGCTGCCATGGGTTTTGTGCTTTCATTTTATATGGCCAATTATTATGTGGCAGAAAAACAGTCCATAACATACAGGCAATAATATGTGACACCAAACACACAATCTACAGCTATGTACTAAAAGGAAGATGAAACCATAGCCACAAGAGTTAGAAAATCACCAAGCTACTTCCTGGTATGTGAACGCACCGCACATCAAGCTAGAGCTGCTTAAGCTTGTTGACTTCTACCGTACTGCCTGGTGGACGGGACACGCTGGATTTTATACACGAGTTACACATGAATGACAACAACAAACTAAAAATAAAATAAATGCCATGTTAATTATAAAATAACATGTCTATTCCTCTCCTCCCCGCCTTTTTTTTGCCTGTCCTTTCTGTTTAGATGAACGATGCGATGGGCTTTGGGTTACCGTGGGTCTACTTTGTCAGCCTGGTCATCTTCGGATCATTCTTTGTTCTCAACCTGGTTTTGGGAGTGCTAAGTGGGTAGGTAGTGTGTGTGTGTGTGTGTGTGTGTGTGTGTGTGTGTGTGTCCCGTGTTATGATGTATTTCGAGCAGATGTGTGACATGGGTGCTATACGTTCAAGTGCCTTCATACACACAAAATGATGCGGTTTGCCACGAGGCAGTGCTGGAGAATTCACACAAACCAAGGACAGTATTTGAGAGTCACTTTAGCATTCTTACCTGCGGCTGACAATTTCTGTGACACTGTCTGACTTATCTTGATGTGTTAAACCTTCAGGTGTAACCGCTAAGAATTACTACAAATACTATCAGAGATGGTGGAATGTGTCCTAAGTCTTCCAAAATAAGTCCCGTATGATCGTCAGCCACAGAGGTGTAAGCTCTAAATAATAATAAACACGTCTGACTGTTCTCATGTCCTGCCCTTTCCAGAGAGTTCTCCAAGGAGCGAGAGAAGGCCAAGGCCCGGGGAGACTTCCAGAAGCTGCGCGAGAAGCAGCAGCTGGAGGAGGACCTGAAGGGCTACCTGGACTGGATCACGCAGGCTGAGGACATCGACCCCGAGAACGAGGAGGAGGGAGACGAGGAGGGCAAGCGCAACCGTGAGTTATCCGGTCTTAATTCTTTCCGTCCCTTAAAATAACGATGCACGTCTCTTTTTTTTTTCCTGTCAATAATGAAAGGAGGGAGGTTAGGAGGGCAACTGCAACTGTGACGTACCTGGTCTCAACTTCTTCTGCCCCCCTCAAATAACGATACGCATCTCTTCCCCCCATAAATAGTGGAAGGAGGGACATGAGGAGGGTTCGTGCAGACCATTACTTACCTGTTCTTAACTCCTTCCACCACTCAAATGCTTCTCCATTGTGTTTCACTCACTGTTGCATTGCAGTTTAATGGATTTTCTTATATGTACTGAAGCCAATTCCACTGGCTTTGCTGTGAGACAATAAAAGAAACTTGAACTTGAAATAACAACATATGTACTTTTTCTAAGAAGGGGACTAAATGACCTATTATTTCCTGGTATCCACTATTTGTTGAAAGACATATTGACAACTTACAGTTACAAATGAATTAAGTTACAGTTACATGCTGACACACAGGTAACAAGGAGAACACAACCTCGTGGTCAGTACAAAGAGACAGGTAACCTATAAAAATCACTCTACAAAGACACGTTCAACATTTAATACATCATAGCTGTGTTGGTTCAAGCGTCACGGTGTACAAAAAACTCCTACTCTGGCAAAATGAAGGCTGGTATGAAAGTGAAGCACATAATGGATTAGTACTAAAGTTATGAGCCATCTTAAGGCATCTTTTCCTTTCATAACCACCTCGGATACATGGTTTGGGAATGAAATCCTCCATCCGATCATTCACTTCCTCCTGCATCTTCTTCTGTTTGTAATGGCTGCATACATGGATTGCATGTGAACTGTCCTTCACATGTCCTTCACATGTGCTACAACACTACATAGTGCTCTTTCAAAACCCCTGTCAAGTTGTAAATCATACCATACACACACACACACACACACACACACACACAGTTGCTGAATCAATCACATGGCTGTCACAATAGGATTATCTCTTATATAAAAGCGAGTTGATAGGTGCAGAAGTAATCACAGAGCAATTTGGGGCTTAGAGGAAGAGAGATGGTTTCAAGTGAAGCAGCATCAATTTTATGGCGCCTGACGTCCAAGAAATGGCCGTGACCTTTTGTGTGCAAGATGTACAATATGCAACAAAAGTATTTGCTCCAGTGCAAACCACAACAGAAACAATGCTTTCTTTGCCCTTCACAAACAAGGAAGTGTGGGAAATTAGATTTTTACAAATTGACAGTTGGAATAATAGAAAACCACACAAGTCTCCAATCATGAAAGGGTGTGTCCACAATGTGTGTAGAAATCTGCCTGTGATGTATCTACTTTTGTTGCCTATTGTGGCGGTAGAAGTGCTCCCTTTCTATGGCACCAACAATAGCAGATGTACTGCACACCCATCAAGACATTGTCAACAGGGTGCTTGTCAATAGCTTTCTCTAGTACAGTAAAGTACCATCCTCTCCATCAGGGATTTCTTCATGCATTAGTGCTGCAGGATTTCTAAACAACTCCTCCTGGGTTGGAGCAACAGTATGGAAAAAAGTGAGACTTCTGCAATGGCTACATCTGCAGAAGCCTCAGTAAGAAGAGAGCCAAAAGCAGTTTCATCATGTGAGCTCTTGTTTTTAACGGTGCGGCCTTGTGCATGTGCTGTCGCCATGACAACACAGGGTTAAACCTGGATGTTTGGTTTTGTGTGTGTGTGAATGAGAAAGATCTCTGCTGGCCCTGAACTTGCGGAGGCTCTCCTAGTTGTTGCTGTGGGAACAGACTCAGCCTCTGCTTCTCCGTTAGCTAGCCTGCTGACCTTCTGAGAACATGAAGGCCACGGTGATGAATGGATGAGAAAACAAGTCATTGCCAGTTAGCTAACTCAGAAGTGCTCAGAAAAAAAAACAGCGGTTCTTTGGCTCCGCCCAAGTTTATCTCAACCAATGAGATCATTTCTGCCTCTGAGGAATGGTTTTAAAGCTAAAACACAGACTTCTGGCGTACGCAGACCTGTAAAGTATGGAGCGCTATGAGCCATATGACTGATCGAGCCAAATCCTCTTTTTGTAGGCATTGGGCGTCTATTTCCGTCTCTCTATTGGTTCTAATCATAATAAAAAAAGAATTATCAGTCTATTTGCTGTCTTCTTGTTTATATTCTCACTGTTGCTACTGTAGCCTATTCTTAAACAACCTATTTTCCCCACAGGGATCATCAGTTTCATCTAATCTGATGTTTTCACCTTGTACTCAAAATAATTCAGTGTATTTAATGAGAGCTCCTTGTTAATGAATGAAATAATGAATCAAATTACACATCAAAGTAGACTATTGTGATAAAACTAACATGTTATCATGATATCATGATAACATGATGGTGAACAACATTTTCCCCACCATCACGTACGACACCAGAGCTCCCCTGCACCTACTGCCGTCACAACAAGATGATGATGAGAGGAGAAAATGAAGAATAAGTTTATTGATATAATGCTTGTCAAGTCACTTCACTTTAAATGTATATATACAGTATATATAGCATAGAAACACACACACACACACACACACACAATTCTACACAATATTACAGCTCCTCTCTCTTCTTTTCCTTCTTTTCTTCTTCCCTGTGGAAGACCTTTCCATCCGACTGCTCCTTCCACTTCAATTTGATGTCTTCAGTCACCCCGTTGTCCTTCAGCCTCTGTTTTAACTGAGACGGAGCAAGAGTTGTTTTTTTTTTTACCAAGCATACATGCTCTTATTCAGTAACACCCTGCTTCTTTAAACCTTTTTTCATCAGGTCTGCTGAGCAAGCAGCACGCTGCTTCACACATACAGTTACATCCAATCATATCTGGATGCTCCCCAGTACAACTACAGTTTGTCTACTGTTGTTTACAGCCAGGAATAAAATGAACATATGTCATATGGAGGTTAGATTTAGATTTTCCTAATTTACCTTTACCCAATTTGACGTGCAAATACTTCTATACACCGCCGCTGGCACTCACAGTATGGGGAAGTTTCTATTGATAAAACAGTCACTTTTTGATATAGTCACTAACTGGTGCTTCTGTTTTGCATTGTGTTTGAATGGTCAAACATTATTTACCTGCTTCAAGATTTCCTCCATCACAGCAGGATTATTCAGGTCCAGAGAGGAGACCCCTTTAGTCAGTTTCACTCTCACTCGCTTCACTGTGACGGCTTTGAAAAAACACACATTTGTGTCAATTACAACATTAATTTCTAGTCAGACAATAATTGCCATTCTTAACAATTTAAACAATTTAAAGTAAAAAAAAGAAAAAAAGAGGCAGTTACATTCTCCAACTGCTCTATTATTTCAGAAAAACAGGCAGCTATTTTATGTTGGACAAAAACCCTCATGGTTCACTTTCCGTGTGATTTCATGAAACATCATCACCATCAGGATATTCTGGTTTATTTTCTTCTCCTTACTTGATAATCGTTGCGTAACACTTTTTTCCTTTTTTCCTCGTGGAGTGACACATTTTTATGACCCCCTCAGTGATTTTTGGTTTCACACAGTTTGGATTTCTCTTCTTCTTTTTCCAGTGTTTTTTTTTTATCATATGTGCAAATAAACTAAATCTATACCTAAAGCCAAGTGAATTATGTGTTACCACTGACCAGATGAACTGTAGCAGATGAACGCTCTTCTCTGGTCACAATTCGATTTCACCCATTTGCCCGACATGTTGAACTCTATTGCCACACACTCCGCCATTAGGACTTGATCATTTGGTGCTGTGTTCCAGTTCCTGAATGAAGAGATGCTTCCATCAGACCACTTCCAGAAGTCTCTGTAAAGGCCGATCCAGACCTTCTTTCCATTGGGTACCAGCTGCTGTATCATCTGGTTCTCACTCTCGTTCCTCACACTGGCCAGGTCTGTGTAGTGCCCTATGCAATAGCTCAGGGCTTCAGTCCATGTCATGGACTTGTTGATGAGAAAAAAATTCTCAGTCAGCCCTGAAAATAGACGATAGTAAAGTGTAGAATTACCTTAACATATGCCATTCAGTTGATGCCAGATCATGGCTTGAAGGGAAACCGAGCTGGAGGGATGTGTTTAATTCAGAAGAGAGACTCTGGTAGTGAAAGTATCTCACCTCTGGCACCAACGCAGATTGCCATTAAGTGTGTTGCACAGTTCTCATCATTCCAGTAGCCATTATCATAGACCATACCGCAGTGTTCTCTTCCTTCTTTGTTGTTTGGTTCACCACGGCTCCATTTCCTGAACTCCTCGTCCACTCCACTGCCAGCCAGCGACCACCTCCAGTTGTTCAGGTCGACATGCAGCCCTATCCAGATTCCCTGAAAGCAATACTTCACTTTAGGACATTGTTTTCTCTTTGCACTACCTTAATCCTGACATTGGGTGGGTTGTTTTCCTCACCGTACCTTTGCTAAATGTAAAGCTGCACTATGGCACATCTGTCTGATCAGTATAAATCACAAAGTGGGGCTGCAACAGAGAGGAACTTCCCATTTCCCTCTAACTGAGAACCTGTAGATTATATTTGCCCAAATTGATTTGTGGTGTCAGGTGGGAAATCTTCTCAGTGCACAGGGCGTGACGAATCAAAACTTAAGAGCAAAAATACCAAACGTTCTCCTAAAAAACTCTGTCGAGAGAAGGCTGGGCTCATGGTTGAACCTGCTGTGAAAACATTTTCTTTCACCATCTCCACCTCCACCAGCCACTAAGAAGAAGACATTTTGGTCCAACTAGTGCGCAGTTTACCTCACATGATTTCTGTGTACATATTGACCTTCAAACTTTCAAAGTGCCAAAGTGTGAAGTTGCTCCATGCAGCTTTAAAGTTGGTATTTGTAAAATAAGTTCATCACCAGTGGAAAGCATGAAAAAAAGCTTTGAACAAGATTATTTGACAACTGTATTATTGTTGCCAGAAAGATGAGCTCCTGTGGCTTTGCTGACAGTCTAGAAATCAGGAAGTACAGTTACTCTTCCTTTACGACAATACCCAATATTTCCAAGCCCACTTTGGATAGGTAATCTAAAGTTAATGGGACACTAAGTAAGATTTCTTTACTACCCCAGAGCACAAAATGACCACGATATATCATAATGTATACCCATCACTCAAGGGGATGGGAAGGTTGAGAGCGGTGTGGGCGGGGCCTTTACCAGAGACTTGTGTAGGAGGAGAAACGTTCTATCAATGATGTCACAATTCCTACTGGTCGCCGATAGAGGTCAAAGGTTATAGATTACTCCATGCCCCTTTAAACTTTTCATATTGCCTATGGTCTCAGTTACATGATGGTCAAATATGGCTTTGATTCAAAGAAGCAGGGAAAGTAGAGAAATCACATTGTTATCTTGCAAATTGTTCAGGGTGTTTAAATCCACCATGCCGTTGAGTTTCTTCACGTCCTCCATGTTGTCTACGGTGGCCAGGTCGATGTGCTTCTCCCTGCAGTAGCTCTGGGCTTCCGTCCAGTTCTTCTGGTCATAAACAACATAGTACAGACGGGGAGGCTGCCCAGCCCTTTGGTGACACAGCCCTGTGATGACAGACGTGCATAACTATTAGATCTGGGATACAAATATTTGACATGGTCGTGGAAGATCTGGAAAAGCTATGGAATTAAAAAAAAAGTTTTTTCCAGGCCTGGAAAAGTTATGGAACATGGAAATCTTTTTTCCTCCAACCAGTGAAATGTTGAATGTCTCAGCTTGGCAGCTTGTTGAGCCACTTCCCTTTGAGGAATAAAAACCCAGATCAGAAATGTCCTGATAGTATCGTCCTAAGAGATAGTTGGAGCAGAAATAAGACCTGGACATACAGATGACATATTACGTCGTGTCGTGTCATGTCATGTCATTAGTCATGGAATAATCTTGGAACAGTCATGGAATTTGATTTGCAAAAAGGTAACCCCGTAAGATAAATCAAGTGCGATTTTGTCATTTTCCATTGTGTTAACCTGCATGAATTGATGGAAAAGTATTACGAGCACACCATAACACTGTTAGTACAAGATGATTTTCCCCCTATTAGCAACACAATGTAACAACATAAATAACACTTACCTGAAACAAAAAGGACGCTCAGCAGGACCGTCTCCTGTCTCATCTTCCTGTCTCTGCCTGTAGACTCCCTACCGAGTCATTTGCTGCTGGTGAGGTTAAACATTGACTTAAACAAAATGTTACCAGGATATTGTTTTGCCTATCAGGGTCTTATCAGTCTCTTATTTCCTCGTTGGTCATGAAATATAAGTCTAAATATTTCAATGTATTGATCTCCGGCCCGCTGGTGTGTCCTCTCCCTGCATTACATGATAACACGTTACATATTAGTTACATTAACCATCCGTTATCAATGTCTGTCTATGTCCATCTACAGTAATATCCTCTCTCTCTCTCTCTCTCTCTCTGTCTCTCTCACTCTCTCTCTCACTATGGTACAACGAATGGATGAGATCAAACTGATGTGTGGTTTGTATGAGTGCAGGAATTAACACTGACAGAGAGAGAGAAACCATGTTTCATTTCATCAGTCATCACAAGCAGAGCTGCCTTTCAGGAACCCAACTGCCGAACGCAACGTAGCACTGAGATATTTATTACAATTCAGATGTATTGTGTGTGTGTGTGTGTGTGTGTGTGTGTGTGCGCTCTGTCCTGCAGTGCTACTGCTGGCAGCCTTGGTGCTCCTCGTAATGCTGCAACAGTGCCTTAGTTTAAATCATCCGCAGTGCAACCTGTTCATATCTATCAATTTCCTCTGTCCTCATGAGATTGTCCCGCTTTAATACTGCTGTCGTTGTAGAGAAGATACCAGACGCAACTCTGTACTAACATTCTTCCCTTAATTCCTGCAGTGTCCGTGTGCCTTGTAGATCGCTGCTAACATTAGTTTTCCCCTTTTTCCTCCTCCTTTCTTCCTTTTGCTTCTTTCTGTCTTCTTCTCTTTACTCATGTAACTAACAGTTTTATCACTTACGTCTTGTTTATTGTTCCAATCTAGTGTTGTATGATACCGTTGCCCCGTCCAGAAATCATAGATCTGAAATTACAAGATTTTCAAGAGTTTCAACTATTACTCTTTGTCTGTCGATGGGTACATTTAGACACCTAGCCATCACAGACCGGTTACAACATCCTCTGTTGGATGGTGTTGGGTTGAATTGAGGGGTGTACAGAGTGATTTCATTCCAGTGATAGCACAATGTATTATTAATAACCCTTAACTTTAGTGAAGTTATGCCCACTATCCTTCTTGTTAAATTGTTGTCTACCTTTAGTGAACAAAGGGGATGAGGAGGAGGTAAATGGCTTCTCTCACTATTTCTCTTGAATCTCAAGACTGAAAAAGCATTTATAAATGCCCTTAATCTGATCTCAGTTCACCCCTATGTGTTTGTTTACTTTGAATGCACTATTATTACAACACTTTCTACGTTTCCCTCCTTTAACCTGCACCTACAAATCTCCTTCACGTTAGATTGGATTTAAGTGGTGAATTCACTGTAATAAAGAAACATAGTCTTCTCCTGTTCTGAAGGTAATGTAATATTTCTGGACGAGGCAGCCGTGTGTGTACTGTAGTTTGTACTGTAGCTGTCTCTTGCTGTTCCTCCCTCTCTTGTTCTGCTGTGTACTGACTCACTGCTCCCTCTGCTGTCTGGCTGTGTGAACTGCATGTTGGTAACACCAAGGGGTCACGCTGGCTGACCTCACTGAGAAGAAGAAAGGAAAATTTGGCTGGTTCACTCAGTCCACAGAAACTCAGGGTAAATGTGTGTGTGTGTATAACAGTGTGTTTTTGTGTGCATGTGCGGGTGAGCGGTTCATCTTTATGTTTGTCTGTCCTTGCCGCTGCTTGCTTGTGCTTTGCTGTGCTTTTTCTTTTGCATGACTTGTGTTTGGTATCATTGACATCCGGACTGTATGAGACTCACCGTCATTATCTCACTCCTCCTCCTACACCGTATCATCCTCCCGCTTTATGTTTTTACGACATTGAGACATTTGAGACATTCGTATAATCACATATAATACAAGTGAGACCACCGACAAGAAGACTGTCAGCCTCTACCAGCCTCTACCAGCCTCTACCAGCCTCTCCCAGGCTCTACCAGCCTCTACCAGCCTCTACCAGGCTCTACCAGCCTCTACCAGGCTCTACCAGCCTCTACCAGGCTCTACTAGCCTCTACCATGTATTTTACATTGTGTGCCACTTGCATCAGATTTTGGAGGGAAATCTGCTGGATTGCTTTATGGCACAAAACAGGAAGAGGGCGCTGTTCTTCCAGCGCAAACAGAGCTTTCAGAGTTTGGTAGGTGGTGG
>OOFE01036843.1:1965-16012 GCA_900323365.1 Monocentris japonica | reverse complement strand
TATTATGGGATTTTGATCGTCTGGTTTCACTGCTATGGATCTGAAGCAGCAATGTGGATTTTCACTCATCAGTCTAAGAAATAAATGCGAAAACCCCAAGGTGTCCCTGTTTATAGTTTGCTGAACTCACTCTAGGCAGGCTCTCTCATCTATCAAAAGGACGGCGGAAAAATAGTCTGTGTCCTCTCCTTCACCCCTACATTTCCATTTCCTTTGCCTAGACAAGTAAACAAAGTAAACATTATTGCAGCAGTTTTCAATATCCTGATGCAGGTTTGATCTGCTAAGCTAGACCAAACGACATGAATAAATAGGACTGCTGGGATGTTCATCGGCTATACTGTGCATACTAGGAAGACACTGCAAAACTACACCCAGGCCCACAACACATCTGTTGGTTTTTCCAACAGCTGTCCAGCAGTTTGTATCCTGATTAAATGAGCACTACCACTTATTACACACTAACTCACTTTCTGGGTTTAAATATGCCCTACACGTCCATGTCCTTTTGCATGCTGGCCATTTATGATGTTGATGATGAGCAGCCATTTTTCCTCCATTCATAAATGATCAGATGTGAAAATGTGGATCATTCCATTTGAAATATCGCCTGCTGAGATAAGAGAAGCAGCGATTTGAAAGACTGAGGAATGTGAATCTACAACTTATTATATTTAACTTCTTGTATTTAACAAAGCTGGTTTATTCAACAAAAACGCTGACTTGGAGAAAACGTCTCCTATAGCCACTGATCAGTCTCTTATTTAACTTGTCAGGTTAACAAAGAATACATTGCTATTTACAGCAGCAACCTAGGAGAATCGCTGCGACGGAAAGGATGGTTGCTCACACAGACACATCCACATCTGGGCAGTAACAGAAGTTGAGTGTTCAGTACCTTGCTCAAGGGCATTTCAATAGTCGCTGTTGAGGGAGAAAGCGTTACTCCTTCAATTCCCCTTGCCGTATGTTTTCAAACACTCAGCCTACGGTCTAATTTATCACAAAAAATGTTCTCAGCTATTGCTCGGTAAATGCGCCTGTTCATCCAGAAGTACGAGCACAGAATTGTGTACTTATCGCCTCTCGCTATTGACTTCAAACAATTTTCAGTAGTGTTTGCATTCTAGTTTGCATTCAACCCCGGCCATTGCAATTATGCTCAACTATGTAGAAGGGAAATAAATAAAATGGATATAAGAGAGGCTAACCAGCACTCCGGCCTGCTATCTGTTTTCTGCCCAATCACAAAATACCTAGAAATGTATAGTATTTGTTTTGACAAATGGATGCAAGTTGTTATCTCATGTTCTTCCACATGTCCCTGGCTGTGCTAAGGGAGAGTGTGCACAGCCAAAAGGCGTCACTATCACATTTTCAGGGATACATGTTAATGCCAAATATGCTTGCGAAAAATGGGCAAATATCTAAAATATGCTGATCTCGAATTCTCGGCTTCAGCCGAGGGAAGGGCCTCTCATGCATAATTCAGAGGAGCCGCCGCTACATCGACAATGAACGTTTATGTAAACCCAACGTGAGATAATACGGCAAAAAAGCAAATGCTAATTCACCTCGCTAACAATATGAAGATGAGCATTTGCATACTGAACCACTGTATCAAAAGGTTAGAGTGGAAAAGAAGTGGAATTAAATGGAAATGCTCTCTTGATAGGAAGATAAACTTTGTGAAGAGAGCAGAGCCGAGTGTCATTCCTCCAGTGAGGAAAGGTCACTGAAGAGGAATTTTTTTTTTTTTTTTTTTTTAACTCTTTTTAAATAGCTTATTTGAAAATATGGGTTCTGTGTCTTTGGTGTAATTATTTGCACGTAAGTGAATAAAGACAGGCTTCATGTTTTGTAGTATGCTGAGCTGAGCCCTGGTGACGCATGTAGGCACTCCTTGTGCTGCTAAGGTCAAAGTATGTTTCCAGCTGTAATGGAGCAGTATTGTTTTGACATTTAAGCATGCTTGTGCTTGCACTATCCCATGTTAGATTCTCCTGTTGTTTGTGTGACAAATGTAAATATATTGTTGTCCAGCCAGTTGTTCAGATTGGGACTATGCTAGCTTTTATAGCTTTCAAATTACAGCTAGTGAGGACAGTTTTGCACCCTGACTGAAAAATACAGTCTACCAAAATGCATTTTGGCACAAAGGATAACATCCCTCAAACCAGAATCAAATTTAAGGCACTTCACTGATATTAATTATTATATCAATGTTAGTGCAAAGCAAATAATAATTAACACGTTGGCAGATAGCAATCAAGTTTAATTCAAAAGGTTTTATTTTGCATATCCTTTTACTTCCCAAAGATATTGAATTATAAGCCTATAACCCCCCCAAAAAAGAAATTCACCAATTAAAAAAGATTTTAAGTCATCAGAATTTTCAGTATTAAAAGTATTTTTCTTCTAATATGTGTATGATGTATGAAGAAATCTAACAATTTCTTTCTTTTCCAGCAAACATCCACACAGCATCTGTATTTGTTCACTCCCCTCTATTTACACAAAATGGTTTAGTCCTGCCCTCACAAACGGCACTTGCTAGTCAGGGAATTTCAAGTTACTAACTGTTGACAGTCGCAGTGTGGCATCGTGTCTCCTCCTAAAATCAAAGCAAAGTCAGGGTTTCAAAAAATGAAAAGATAGAAAGGAAAGAGAAAAAAGAGGACGACAGTAGTTAACAGTTTTTCACTAAGAAAGGTGAGTTTATCAGTCAGTGCGTGGCGCAAATTAACCTGTTTGCTAACATTAACTCCTTAGACTGTGAAATGCTAGCCAGCTAGCATACTTCATCATATCCCCACATATGAACAATCTGTGAGTATTCACATTTAGTTAAATCAACACATTTAACTTTTAGCAAGCTATTCATACTAAATTAAATGTCCATGGTGTCAGGCCCAGCAGATTCATCAACTGCAGTACCCCTGTCACCCCAAACCCCACCCAATGACCCCAACTGAAGGAGGAGGTGAGCAACACTGTGTTGAATGACAGTCAGTTAGTGTAAGACAACACAAACTCACTGCCAGAGTAGAGTTAGAGAGTAGGTCCTGGAGGTGTGGTTACAGTGTTTGTTCAGGGTTTTGGGGTCACCTGGGGCCCAATGTGATACCTTTTCATGGGGCCCAAAACCCCTGTCTCCATGCATCTCCTATCATAGCTTCCAAACAATCCCTTACACAAATTCATAATTCAGTGCCATGCCTTTTGCTTAGGGATCACATCCGTCTACAATGTGAAATTATTGAAGGTGGAATCATTATATCCTCCATGCTCATTTCACTAACAAGTTGGCTGCCATTTCTATATATTACTGAACATATACCATCGCGTCACTGTCTTCCTCAATGGTTTTGATTCAAATGAATGAGCAAAACTCCACATACTGTAGATGCTGATACCCAAGGCATGCACATAGCCACACACACATGCAACCACTCATACGCATCCATCAAACAAGGCTCATTTACTTCCTTTAACTTACAGAGCCATTCGACCGAGGTGCCTTTAACTCCCAACTGCGTGAGAAACCTGCCACACTGTGTGTGTGAGCTAGTGGGTGTTCAAAACAGTGTGCATTTGTGCTTGAGTCATAGAGTAATCCAATACTTCTGAGGTTTAGCAGGGCATGATGACTGCTTCTCTACAACCTTGCCTCTTAATAAATCATCCCCCTTCCTCTTCCCTCTTGTGGGTTCAAGGACCCCCAATCAATCCAGCACCCTCTTTAGGAGCCCTCGGTAGTGCAGAGCAAAGAAAGCCTAAGGGTAAAGTGTGCAGACTCACCCACTGAGAGGACAGTGGAAAGACCTGGGGGGAGGACAGCATGTGTTTGATATTTAAGGAACGCTATACTGAGCTTGAGGTGTGTGTGTGGGTGAAAGACGGAGAGAAAGAGAGAGTTAATGCATTGAGTACAGAAATCCTCTCAATTAGGAACATTCACCACAGGCAACTAAAAGGTCTGGAGGCTTATTTTACTCACACACACACACACTGTGGAGAGATGATCGCCCCATGTTGTGAATGCCAATCAATATTAGCTGCACAATGTTAGAGGCGCGTATAGTGCACGGGATAGAGGTTTACTTTGGGCCCTGATCGACAGAGCAATCCACAATGTAACCTTTCCGAGCTCATCAATGCAGAATGCAGAGCCCAATTTCATCTATTGTAACTGCTCAGCCTTTGCAGTCGTCCCCCGAGGCATACCAGCGAGCACAAAATATGTTGCACTATATTGTATTGTATGACACGATGCTTCGGCGAAGCCAAGAAGAAGTCTTATTTGTAGGGGGACGGACTTAAAGTTCCTGTAACAAGTTCACCTTATTAGTTCATCTCCCTTTCTGGCCTTTTTCAAATGAATGCCTTATAGCAAGATCTCTGCGTGTACATGCACGCACACACACACACAGAGTCTCTCACACGCATGCATATACACCCATGTACACAATCACAGGCACACACACAGACTCTCTTTAACAGGCACATGCACATACACACACACACGTAGTCCACCTCTTGCATAGCCGATGGGAGGTAATCAAAGCCTTGATATGCTCTAACCAGATCCATTAAGGAGCTAATAAAGGCTCTGGATGAGTTAATTAATGACCCCCTAGAACATCATCTGCCTCCAGTGCTATTGCTCAGACTGCTGTCTCTGAATTTTAGCGAGCAAATCCCAGAACATGAAAAACAGCCACTGTTGGGTCCGATTTAGGCGTGAATCCACTTGTTTTGCTGTCAGGGCTACAGAGGAACAGGAGTGGTGATTGAAGCACCGTTGATTGTATGGCAAGGCATGAAGCACGCATGCGTGTTTGTTTGCCGCAGTTGTCCGTGCGCACTTAATCCGTGTACTCGATATGCAACGAGTGCGCAGCGCGTCACCAGAAGCAGGCAATTTCTACAGAACACCTCACAGACACAATTGATAATGTGTAAAAAAGGACGGGAGGGAAATCAAGCAAATCAATTACTATGGCATGGGGAGGCCTAGCAGAAACTTCAAGACAGCGGATGTTCTCCGTTCTCAGATAATGCTGTCAGTCCCTTTTGATAGAAACACTTTGCACACTGTTTCACACATGACTAATTGTTATTTTTTTTTGTAACTCAGTGGTGCTCCTGAACAACTCGACTGACTTCTGTAATTAAAATGAAGACAAAAAAAGAATACACATTTGTAGGGGTTTTTTTCTCCCGAAAAGATCACAATAATTCGCGTGACTGAGGAAAGCATGATTGCGTGCTATTCTTGTCAGCCATTGTCCATTGTTTAACTTAATGGAAATGCTGAAATATTACTTGACTGGCCTGGAAAGACAGCTGACTGGAGGGAAGTAGCAGTATCCAGGGCTAGTTGGGCCATTTGGGCACACCCTTAGTAGCTATGAACAAGAAGAATACTCCAAGAATCTGAGAGAGCAGGGGTGGAAGAGATCTGGTAGGATCCACAGCTTCAAATTCCGTTGCTATTAGACAGCCCAGTCGTCCATGTGCTTTCGCAAAGGACGTCTGAGCACTGCCTGCCAAGCACTGCCAAGTACCAACGAGCTAGTATCTTCAGAACCAATGGCAGACATCTTTGTTGTTACTGTGGTGTTTCTGCAATGCTCTTCCCAGAGACCACTTGTCAATGAAAACAGTGTGTCCTGCACTGTGACTTCTTTTTCCTTGGATTTTGTGGCTTTTGGATTTTGAGTTTGAGTTTCTGCAGGTGCCGTCTTTTTTTACCTTTGTCTGTGTAGCCATGGTGGCTATTGTTGCTCATTTATTTACCAATACACATGATTTGATGTTGCAACCCTTTGTGCCCAATTCAGGTGTTTAAAGGGTGATGTACTAACCCACTGACTATAGAGGACATAAATCAACAGGACCATCAGACAGGCAGCAGCATTCACTCGCTACCTAATCTAAATGCTACAGGGCTGTGTGTGTGTATGTCACTGGGGTTATCAAGTCGTCTCATCCCATTCCAGATGTTTTGTTGATTTAGGCCCACGACACCAACAGGACGCTCAACGGGGATTTCTGGCGTCCCGGATTCACCCACCTCGATACTTGCTCTCAACATCAACTACATCTAAAGGTCACCTGGTCTATCCTGTGCCTACGCTTAGGCTTATCCCTAGTCCCCGACAATACTCAATTATTTCTGAACTTGCTGTTGATTTCAACAATAACAACAAAAAAGCGAAACGGGACGACAGCTGGCTTGGGACAGCCTGCTCAGCAGTTCAGAAACCGAATTGTGAGACCACCTCCTGTGCGCCAGAGGATTTCTAACCCACATCGGTTGTTGATAACTGCAAATGTTAAAGCTTTCGTGAACAGGGTGGAGGTGAAATCACAATGATATCCATCTGTGATGGAGAGTAGCAAGGCTGACATTTATTCAGGCTATGTCCTCTTGTATCGCAAGCATTGCTGAAATTTTACCGTATAGCCATCACAGGATTTGTTCTTATTATCTGTCCCTAAGGTAGGAACCGAATTAGGGAAATGTGCCCTAATGTACTCCGCTTCCTCTTCATGGAGCTCCCTGCGAAATGATTTAAAGTTGAAACAGCTGGTCTCTCTTGGTGAGTTTAAACTGTTAATGAGGGATTTTGTGGCAGACTGAATAAGGAGCTGTCTTACATAAAGAACAGAAGGAATACCATTTTCACCTGCTTCCTATTTGATAGGAAGGAATGAGTTGAAAAGCACTTACAGATGGTATCAATTCAGACTCTTTCTATTCACTTGTTGCCTTACTGTGTCGGCGGCTAGACATGAATCACCCAAGCCAAATCTACGTTGACAAAAACAAAAATAATGGACGCTTGATTTGTCGCATTTCTGTTTATCTGTGTCTGTTTACGGCAATATTAATTCATCTAACCTTCTCAAATTCAATGCAAGCAAGACAAATTTAGCACCCCTAAAATAATTCCACTTTGTTCAACAATATTGAAATAAAATTTTAGCGAGGCCAGGAATAATCACCGGACCAGCCACATCCCCCCTATTGCAGCAACCCAATGCAAACAGCATTTAACGTTTTCTGCCGTTGCCCGTTTCATTTTATTGGCTTGCTTCTCAATAACCTGAGGGGAGAAATAAATAGATTCACTTATTAATACATATCTATGAGTCCATGAATGACCCTCAACCTTGGACCCAGTAACTCACAGATCTGGATGGATCCGCCTCGCTTGTATTCGTCCACCCTCCCACGGGGATGAGAGAGAGAGGGAAATACACAGGGAGAGAGAGAGAAGTATCCAGCATAAGATACACACCAATTCTCTCGCTCTTGCTCTCGCTATCTCATGACATTTAGGGATGTGCTGGCTCGGCAGGCTAGGTTTGCTTGTTTACAGGGTCGTTAACTCTTTGCCATCTCAGAGTCTCTGCACCCAACAAATGTGGTGATTATGGTCCACAGAGATGCTCCGGAGTATGGCGAGATGCTGGAATGAGAGAAGATATCAGAAGCGGCTGCCACCAACAATATTAATATCATCACCAGTGCATGGGCAGCATCGTAAATAAGCCTAATAGCGCCTGTATTTCTTCTCATTTATTACCCTTTTGTATGCAGATTCAGCCTCTCTTAAGGATTCCAATAATAATTCATTAAGTTTGCAGTAATTTAACATGGCTGGGGAAACACGCCCAGTGCATTCACAAGCAGTTATCTTCTGGGGCTGTCATATTTTTCCCAACTCTGATGTTATTCCACAAATGCTTAAAAGTTCGACACATTTGCACACATGCATATATGCACTGCGGGAGATTCAAAAGGAATATCGAAGAAATGTACAAATTATGAAGCCTACCGTACCCCCTGTTGACACTGTAAACCAATCACTTTGGAAGGCGATGCCGATGCAATTTGTATCTGTTGATTCAGGCCTTTCACATGACTGGACTGGACTGGTAGGGGTGGACAGCATGTGGAAGGAAAACACTTTGAGCCACTTTGGTGGCTTGCCTCCAACCAAATGCACCATTTGCTTCAAAAGCTTCATTTTGCCTATCCCAAATTTTAAACACACACACACACACACACACACACACACACACACACACTCAATAATGGGGAATCCAAAGTCGGTGCTTCCACAAAATTAGCATCCAAATGCTCTCCGGTTGATCAACCTGGAGAATAGAATTAGCAGCCGCCTACTGCCAGTAAGTAGCACAGAGGACCGCAATAGAATTCTGAAACGTAGCCTAATATGGTTTGATCAATACTCCGCAGACCAGTAAATTTCAAGGTCACTCTGGCATATTAAAAACCCCATCACTGCTGGCTCTGCAATTACGAGCATTTCAGACCCCGCCATTCATCGGGGCTGCTTCCTTGAACTGGCAACTGGCGGAAGTACAGTGAAATAGATTGTCTATAGTTAAAAGCCTTGGCAACAATCCTAGCCACGGAGTCGTGAAATGACTCCTGTTGCGAATATGATGCGGCTCATTGAAGTGTCTGGTTACCAAACCCCCTTTAATACTGTCTCGACGATAAGACAGCTGGAATTTATTGTTTTCTGCTTTGTTATCGCGTTCTTCCTTCCTTGTCTTTGTTTACTCATGTCATTTGCGTGCAAACACACACCTCAACTCCGCAAACTCCGCACCCTTTTGAGTGGTAGCCTTGTGGCACGCTCACGACGGAGGAGATGTTGAAGATGAAGGCGGTGTATATAAATACAACTGGAAACTGAATTAATCAACCAGTCTAATGAGACTCACCCGTCAAAGTATATTTTCGCAACTTCCAACCTAACTTTGTAATCTGTAAAAAGCTCTCAGCATCATTTAGTGATGCTTGACGTATCCAGGGGTACCGAGTTTATACCCTGGCACCATCGGTCCATCCTCACTGCATTTTACTGTCTCATTGAGATTCAGGGCCTGTGTGGAAAAACATCATTGGTATGGGCATCGTGATCGTTGGCATTGAGGTCAATCATTCCTCTGTGCATAAATATAAATACAACCACCAGGGCGATGCATGGCATGCAAGAGCAGCGTTAGAGGAACAGGGACAGGGGTACCAAGTACAGTGTGTGTTTGTGTGTGCATTTGGGAATATGGTTCTTTTCTGTATTCAAGTGAGAATCAAGCTTTGGAAGTCATGAGGTTTAAATGTATCTGTGGAGAACAGTTTTAATCAACTATCAATTCGCACAGGGATAGCTACACTGAGTCAGGCAGAATCCTTTTGGTATTCCATATTTTAAAATGAATTGAAAATGTACATGGCTTGAACTGCACAAATGTAGGATCTCTCTCTCTCTACCACAGGTTGTTACATTTGTATTTAATTATATTAGCCAAAATACCACGAAGCCATGACGAGGACAAACGTGCCTGAATGCCCTGTCTGTTTGTTCAATCCCAGCCAAGTGAATGCTTACTAGGGAGGCTGCAAAATAACTGCACAGTTGCGACATGAAAAACAAAATGAGATATTCCATATTGGAAGTGTAAGCGACGTCCACCTTTTACAAATTAAGGTACTTCTTGAAGGATTGTTGTAAAAAATGTCCCCCTGACTGATGAACTTCAGCTGATAATATATTATCTATAAATAGTCAATGGCGATCATTATTTATATCAGTGTTATCTTTTTAAATCAGGAGTATCATTACAAAGCAGGATATTGAAAAAAAAACATGGTCAAGACTAGCGCCGGTATCATTGGTACCCGATCGCGATGATAAGCCCTGTATTCCGATTCTGCTGCTCGTGATGGGAACAGATTGCGTGTCGATATGAAGGCTTTTGTAGTAGATGAGGGGACTCAGTGTTTAAAGCTTCTCACCAGCATAAATAAGTAAGAAAGACACTTCTAAGACATACACACAGACTCCCTCCCTCTTTCTCTCTCACACACACACGCACATGCACTACAAACCTCACATTTTATTATATATATATATATATATATATATGTATATATATATACTGTATCTCACGCCCCCATTTGCAAATTAATGTTACATTGCTCTCAGGAAGACAATGGAACTGAATCTTTAATCTGAATTAAAAGCTTGTGTTCCCTGTTCTGTGGCGAAGTTGCAAGCCCTTCATGGAAGCACTTCATTAAACCCTGTTGGTCCACAACAGGTCATCAACATGTGCACTATCTGACACTAGGCAGCCTGCGAAAACAAACACTCCCACATACATGTGCATACACACATGCAAAAGTGCATGCACTTACACTCACATACACACGTACAGACACAAGCAAACATTTCTCTTTGTATGAGTACACTCGCACATCCACACGGGTGAAAAATAGCTATTGGTGATGTATCTTGCATTCCTGGGTTGATATTTGCCAAGATATTTCCACTGCGACTACAATGGAGTTTAAGAAAAATGTTTAGCTATCTTGAACATCAACAGTAAGCATCAGGATTTGGTGTCACCATGTTGCACTGGGAAAAATCCATCATAGAAGAGGCAGAGATTCCAATTTCTCCACTGACAGTAGCCTCAATAGACCAGAATGCAATGCAACCACAAGACATGTTGCGTTATGTAGGGCCTCTGGGTAACATGCAAAATCACTAACTGAAGTAGAAGTGGGTTGAGGGGAAGTGGGTACAATAAAAAGTAAATGAAAACACAGTAAAAAAGAAAAATCACAAAATAATGTAATGCATTGAATATGAAAGATTAATGTTATTTACAGTATCATTTAACCACATCGATAAACATGCATGCAGGCATACACACATAAACATACATACATTCGCAAACCCACACACACACACTCCCATTGCAGTCTGGAGTTGACATGTCTTGCACTGGATGGCAAACAGAATATCTGGAAACTGTCAGACAAATGGCGAGATTTCCCGCCTTGGGAATTTCACCTTCGAGTCGTCGGCGGTGATGATTGAAAAGACACTCAGACGCCAAACGACCTCGGAACGCTTATTGTTTTCTTCCTGATTCATTACAAGCGTATTCCCACAATGGGCCGTACGTGCTCTGCTTACACCGCTCAAATGCAAAAAGGCAAAGTTAAGTCCCAAAGTTGTGGCACATCACACCCAAGAGACACGCAGAGAGCAAACATGAATCTTGTAAATGCACTTGATCTCTACTACAGGCATTGTTGTGCATTTGAAAGCACAGAGCGCTAGTGAGATTAGGCGTGTCTGGTTTTCAGTAGGAAATGAATGAATAGGCTAAGGATGGTTATTGTGCAGTTCAGAATTATGCAGTGGAACATTGCACGATGTTGATTTTAACCATGCACATGCAATACTCTCAAAGTCCCCGGAGTCCCTGGAACAGCTTATTTTCAGTTAAACTGCTTCAACGTCATACGACTCTGTAAAGAGCTTGCAGTTTATCAAGTAAATTCAAAAGGCTGCTTAAAGTAAAATCTACAGTGTTTTTTGCGTTCCCGCACCCTTTGCCTTGCCCTTGAGCAAAACACTTAGCCCCTGCCTGCTCCCTTAGAGATGAGCAGAAGACCCTGGTTGTACGAGGCAGATCCCATGTGTGTAACTGTATGAATACTAAGGAGTAGGGTGGGGGGAAAAAAACCCAACATGAATACATAGTTGGGTTTTGTGATTGTGCTGTTCTGGTAGACCAATCAATTTGGATTCCTGACTTATCAGATACATTCAAATTGGGCTCATTGAGACAACCTCACCTAATATAGTTCTGTAAATGAATTGTACTGTTTTAAGCTTCCCTCATTTTTACTTTATAACTGTTTCAATGGCTCTAAGACCATTTCCTAATTCATTCATTGAACAAGTTGGAATATCATCAGTGATTTTTTAAAAAAAAAAAAAAAAAATCCCTGTGTTCATGTCTAGTCCAGCTGATTTGAAAATTATTGATATTCACAATAAAATTCGACAGTAGGTCAATGCTACATGATGCCATGGCTTTTCATGTTGACAACTAAAAGCAACAACTCCTTAAATCAGATATGAAGTTGAATATCTGGGAATATCTACAAATGTGGAATACCTGACGTACCATATATAGTAGTTAGTGGTCGTTCATTTCTTCCCTTTGTTTAGATGGCCTGGGCTTTGTAGCTTTGTTTTCTTTGAAGACCAACCGATAACACTAAGTGTCTCACTGACCATTGCCAGATAGGTATAAACCCTCTGTAGGTAGACAGAAACTTCACTACCATTCAGTTGAAGAGTTCCTCAGAGAAAGGAGAAATAATTCATCTTGTTAAAATATTAAGCACAAATTTGTATTCAGTTTCCTGGTCGCAATTTTATGGTACATTATTGCAGCAATGCATCCCATCAATATAAATAATGAATACCTTCTCAATCAATCATTGATTTAATTATGGCTATTGAGTTAGGTTGGCTGAGATATTGATAAAAGTGTGTCTGCTACTGCACATGAGCCACATATCTTATGTCCATTTTGATTTAACACTAGAAAGGCTATTGGATTTGAATCGAAGAGAAGGCCAGTTAAATTGTTTAAGGATGTTCAATGGTAAGAGTGGGAGTAACCCATTGTGAATCATATGGAAAATGTTGACCTGGCAAACTATTATGGCTATATGGCTAATGCTGTTTTCAGACAGCGAGCAATAGGCCTTCCTGGATCTCCATAACACTCCCCTGTGGGTAGGGACAAAATACCACGCGCCCTGCAAAGTTCCTGTACAGAATAGCAACACCCTTTGCGGTGCCTGCTTTGATCGAGTGCTTCTGGCTTGTGGCATGTAACTGTGTCAACAGTTAGCAGCTTGAAATGTCACAGCCTACTAGTCCCAAACTTGCAGTAACACACACTTGTGCAAGTACAGTCACAATATGTCCCTCCTGCCTGATCCTTGGCGATAGAGTAAAAATGAACGACTAAGCTAATAGTACAACAAAAAACCATACAACTCACTTATGAGTTGCATGCTCACAACATATGCAACAGCACTACTACTACTAATCCTATTTTCCCTATTGGGACATAAGGCTGCAACAGTGGGCAACATATAACACATTGCAAGTTAACCACATTCACAGTTATGAGTCCAGTCAGTGTAGTAATGCGCATGGAGAGGAACCAGCATACAAAACCAAATTCAGGAACATTCACACTACTTGTATGTGCCTCGGCATAGATTGTAAAAGTGTTTGAAACTCTGTGGGTGACGGGACACATTGTTCCCACAAGAAATTCCACGATTTGACGTTACACCGTCTCAGGCGGCGCGCCAGAATATCCCGTATTCTCTCAGGCAAAGTTTAGATTCAGTGAATAAAAAGTGTTCAGGCGTAATATTTACATCGCTTGAGCTCAATTAGCTCGCGCTCATCAAGCCATCCTTCGCCACTCGCGCGCCGCCGACGGGGTCAGTGTCACCCCGAAGGGGGGGCGGGGGGAGACCCCATTAGCCGTTAAATGCCATTAGCATACAAATGCTCGACGGGGAGGAGGTGAATCACTCGGAATGGAATTTTTATTCATCGGTGTTAATCCTGCTCTCTCACAAGCTGAGCGCACTGAAACCATGCCAGCAGAATGCACTCCACACAATAACAATACATCCGACATCGTGGAGCCGAGCAGCTGAATGGGGAGCATGGGTAACACTTACAGGGTTAGGGCTCAACTCCCACTGGTGCCACTTAGGCTAAAGATGTTTGCGCTAATGACATGCTGCATGAAATTAGCCACAAAATTGCATGTGCCGTATTAGGAGCCCTCTTACTGCGCACTGCACCTTGGAGCCCACTCGAATGTCTCCTTTGTTTTGGCAGTTACAGTTGGTGGTACGGTTGCCTACTGAAACGAAAACACCGTCATTTTACTGCGATTTTCGAGGTTGACTTGAATTTTTTTTTCTTTCCACTTATAAGCAGAAGCGTTTGCTGTCTTACTCAAGAGGCTTTCTCCTGCAAAGCCAGCCACATTTACCTTCATATATTTACCTCTCATATTCCAGCGCTGTAAGCCGAAGCCTTGGTAATAAGCCATGTGATGTATCCCCCCCCCCCTCTTTTGTTGCAGAGTTTTG
>OOFE01036838.1:0-19345 GCA_900323365.1 Monocentris japonica | reverse complement strand
TTCGGCGGTGGACAGGGGTCAGTATGGGCACTCCAACTGGTCTACGGCTACGCAGCAGGCTGCGATGCACTGTGTGTTCTGACACCTTTCTATCATAGCCAGCATTAACTTTTTCAGCAATTTGTGCTACAGTAGCTCTTCTGTGGAATCGGACCAGACAGGCTAGCCTTCACTCCCCACGCGCATCAGTGAGCCTTGGGTGCCCATGACCCTGTCGCCGGTTCACCGGTTGTCCTTCCTTGGACCACTTTTGGTAGGTACTAACACTGCATACCAGGAACACCCCACAAGACCTGCCGTTTTGGAGATGCTCTGACCCAGTCGTCTAGCCATCACAATTTGGCCCTTGTCAAAGTCTCTCAGATCCTTACGCTTGCCCATTTTTCCTGCTTCCAACACATCAACTTCAAGAACTGACTGTTCACTTGCTTCCCAATATATCCCACCCCTTGACAGGTGCCATTGTAACAAGATAATCAATGTTATTCACTTCACCTGTCGGTGGCTTTAATGTTGTGGTATATTGGTGGTTGTTTGCTTCATGATGATCCGCTTTATTTGCCGTTAATTCACTGGTTTATGAGTATTAGTAATAAATTAGAATGAATATTGTTAAAATAAGTAGTGCATCATCATTTCTTTCAAATAACAGGTGGATGTACATCAGTGTAAAACCAGTATGCACCTCTCTCTCAAATGGGAAAATAAAACCTTGTTGGCATCAGTGTCTCTTGGGAACCATTTGCTGCAAACAAACCAGCTAGTAAAGAACATGTATCTAGCAGGGCACATTCAAGTGCCAATCCAGAGGGGTTTTCCCCTTCACGTGGCAAATTGCTGGTGGAAACAAAATCAATTGAATTGAAAATACCTTTTAACAGCAGTGCTAATTTATTGAGAGCGACTGGTGTAGCCTTGAGGAGAGCCATGCCCTGTGATTATCTGGTCTAGCGTAACGGTATGGTAGAACGGAAGGATAATAACAGGACTCTGAAAAGTGTGTGTGTGTGTGTGTGTGTGTGTGTATACATATATAGGATGTATATATAGGGTGCTGTAAATCATGCAAATACCATAGTCATAAACCAACACTGGAACAAACACACACACTTGCATACACAGCTGTGTGTGGGGGAGGGCAATCATTTGGGATGAGCTTCTATGTGTTCCCATTTCATCTCTCTCTCACACACACATGCACAAACAATTCACTAGCAACCACTAGACATCCACATTAATTTGTTCAGAGGAGAAATCCTATAGACTGATGAAAAGGGGACCAGAGAGGATTTTGTATCATTGTATTAAAGAATGACATACATTGTACATGCAGTGGACAGGCCGCGACGGTGATCAGTAAATCAATAGCATATGGACTGCACATGCGACCACTGAAGCATTTCATTGTTATGTACACACACAGACTTCCTGTCTTCAGGAAAACTCTTCCAATCAGAGTCAAAGCACTGCTTATCAGCATCTCCGAAGCAGACCGTCCTCCCACGTCTCTCCTCAGTCAAAGCCCCTGTGGATTTAGCTGGGTGCCTTTGTTGCTAGTGGAGGTGGGATCATATTGTGGTCAAGGCTCCCTCTAAGCCGAGCACTCGCGGTGGACTGCATTTATAATGCCTTCTCTTTCTCTCTTTTATCACGTCTTTTTTCACATTCAAATTGTTCCACCTTGTGCTGAGCTGTTTCCTTTGTGTTCAGCTGCGATTTGAACTAGGAAATCCCTCTGTGATAAAGAGGAAGGTTTGAAAGAAGCAGCAGAGGCACCATTGTTTGTTGCAGTGTAGTTTAATATCCAAGGTAGAAAGGTAGAAAGTTCATATTTAACCATAGAAAAATAACGTTACTCATTGTATTGGCTTATTTCTTAATGCCTGGAGAGAGTTGAGTGGTGATTATCTCATCCATTCTTTCCCTCATTCAGGTGTTATTGATCGCATCAGGTCTGTGCAATTGAATCATGAGGCTGTTTGAAAAACCTATTAGCCCTAATTTCAGGAATGTCACAGCCATCGCTGTTCATGAAAATAACCCCTAAAAGCGGCCGGATAAGACAGAATAAAATGTCCTTCCTGTCATAAGGCAAATCTGAAGGACATTTCCCTTTACTCTTTTTGTTTTGTTCAAAGACATCTCTGAGCTTCACATAATATTTTCAAGCAATAAAGTAATCTCAAGTCCTTTCATGGACCGATCTAGTGCTGTCCGTGTTCCTACAAATGGCTTGATGCATTGTTTTCTTCTCAAACCACAAAAAAAGCCTCTTTTTAACCAAAATCCGGACTCTTTTGATGTAATGTATCCAAAGCCCTCAACAAATGGATGCTGATGCTGTCATCACGAGGCCTGCCGATTGCTGCCGTTATGTCATCAATCAAACGAGTGGGGCAGTTCACCGGCGCCATGTACAAATGGTGCAATCGGAGCTTGCATTAGATGCTGTGGCTCTTTGGGGAGTTTTTGAAATGCATCTGATTATGATTATTCACTCATGATGAGTGATGAAGGCTCCATATACTTATTTGGAGATCTTATTTTGGAGAAGAGTGCACCGAACACTAAAACTGAAATGTGTAAAGCCACCAAGTTGTTGGAGATTGTCCCGTTGCTAACATGCTAACACTTTAGCATGCACTATTTTGAGTGATACTAACTAGCATTAGATTGATTTTGATTTTGTTATGTGTTTTTATTTTGCAACCTGTTTGTGTGACCTGTGTGTTTCTGTCTCTTCCTCCCCACCCCAAAAGTTACATCTTCCGTCTGAGCTGTACGCGGCTGGGCCAGTGGGCCATCGGCTATGTGACCAATGACGGCAACATACTGCAGACCATCCCCCACAACAAACCCCTGTTCCAGGCCCTCATCGATGGCTGCAGGGAGGGCTTGTACGTAACCTACCACACACACACACACACACACACTCTTGTTTGTGTATTGATCAGTTGTGCTAAACTCTACTGTGTACAAGCTGTAGACAAACGAGAAATAACAAATTGTGGTGGAATCAGTCACATTTAATTTGATTAGTCTTTTAATTTTTTTGGCAGTCCAAAGCATTGTGCTTTTCAAACATGTAACCCTACTTTGTGCACAATCTGAAAGCCAGTTGCAAGATGAAACATCATGTTTCTGTCTCGGCCTGACAAGACAATGTCTTTGAGCCTGAACTTCCTTGCGAGGCCATCTGTTTCTATCACACCTGGCAATTTGACAGGCTCCCAAACAGATCAAACATGCTTCCCTCCATTTAGTGCAAGGCATCTCACTTCCCTCAGCCGTCAATCATGACTCTCCGCCTGGTTGAGGTTGTTCAAAGACTTCTGCCTCATCTCAGAAGTCCACTGTAACCGAGGGGAGGGGGGTTGCTGTTTGAAGCACCTCTGTTTTTGATCAAGTAGAGAGGCCCTCAGCTCTGGGGGAAGTCCATTTCCCATCCAGCCACTCTCAAATATCAAGATTCCTGGTTATACCCAAGCTTGCAAATCCTGAATTAATGACAATGGTTTTATACTCTACTTACCATGAGATGTTGCTACTAGAGTTCGGCTGATATGGGTTTTAGAAGGTCTGCAATTTTTGGATTGAAACTACCAAAAGTGGATTTTAATTTGCAATTTTCAGGCCAAAAACCTCTAAAAAATGTAAACTATTAAGTGTTTCCCCCAGAATTTTATTCTTGGCAGGGTGGTATGCATGCACCCCCTGTCTTTCTTGCAGTGCTGCCTGTGTAGAATGTTCTTGATGCAACATTGCAGCTATGTTTGTATGGTTAATAGTGTATAACATTTTCTCATCCACAGCTACTTGTTTCCCGATGGTCGCAGCTACAATCCTGACCTCACCGGCTTGTGTGAACCCACACCTCATGATCACATCAAAGTCACACAGGTGGGTTTGTGTTTACTTCTACGTATGTATGTGTGTGTGTGAGGTCATGTTCCATCTGTATGAGCAATTATTAACGGGTTCCCACTGGTCATGGAATTTCTGAAATATCATGGGATTTTGAGAGGGGTATTCCAGGCATGGAAAGTCAGGGAATTTCATGAATTCTCTGGGGAAGTCCAGGGAATATCAAGGAAGTTTAGAAATGGAATATAGCAGAATGCATTTTATAACGTAAATTTCATGTTTCACATTTTAATTGCATTAGGTGGTGGTTTTCAGCTGTTTTTCTCCACAGCAAGTTCAACTGTAGTGGAAACCAGACTATATAATACTAATATTAACAAACCAGGAAGGAATCATTTTTTAGGTCATGGAAGTGCTCCGACTTAGTAATGGAAAGTCATGGAAAAGTCATAACTTGTACAACCGGGCCACGGTGGAAACCCTGTTTGTATGTTTGTATGTATGTGTGTGTCTGTGCTCATGTATATTTGCATATGTGCAGCACCTGATGAGTAAGACGAGTTTTCTCTGCCCGAACAGGAACAGTATGAGCTGTACTGTGAGATGGGCTCCACCTTCCAGCTTTGTAAGATCTGTGCTGAGAACGACAAAGACGTCAAGATTGAACCTTGCGGTCACCTCATGTGTACTTCCTGTCTCACTGCCTGGCAGGTACTGTCATGAATAATACTAAATAATCTTAATTTCAGGTAAAATCTAAACATGGTATGCTATGGTTTTGGCGGACCGGGACCATTAGCCATGTGGTCGGGACATTGTGGGTACAAGCCAGAATCCTGATCTAGTGGTCAGGATTATTGGCACCCTTGCATTTTATGCAGATAGTGTACAATATCTTCTGAAATAATTGGAACATGAAACAACTTTCGGTCTTCACACCTTCATCTGTTTTATTTAACAGCACATGATCAAACAATAAGAACACAAATATAAAAAAAATCATTAATGGCTTCAAAATTGAAAAGTGGCTTTGGCCATGATTATTAACACCCTTTCTCATACTTTGGCACAGCCTTTGGCAATGATGACTGCTTTCAAACGTTTCTTCCATCAATAACCAGTTCCTCCACTCTTCAATTGCATCCCGCTCCAGTTCTTCAATGTTTGAAGGATTCCTTTGACCAACTGCACATTTCATGTCTCACCATTGGAACCATTCCTGGGTGCTACTGGATGTGTTTTGGGTTATTGTCCTGCTGGAGGGCCCATGACATTTGGTTTCATCGGCCCACTGAACGTTTCCCCATAAGGATTTAAGTTTGTCCTGGGTGGATCTTGGCAAAGATCAGTCAGGCCTTCTTGTGCTTCTCTTTCAGCAGTGGGGTCTTCTGTGGCCTGTGAAGCCCTTCTTGGTTCACTGTCAGGTGTATGGTACGGGCTGAAAACATTACCCCAGACCTCTCCAGGTCAGCCTTGAGAATTTTTCAATGGCTCGCACTAACCTTCAACAACATCTGAGATCAGTTTTCCTCTTACCACCACGTCCTGGGAGAAAACCTCCTAATAACATTGTGAACTGTGGGAACCGGAATACCAAGGTCTCTAGAGATGCCTTATAGCCTTGTGAACGCTCTTAGGTTTGTGATTTTCTGACATCCTCAGACAGCTCTTTTCTCTTCACCATTTTAACAGACGACCAGGGAAGCAGAACAGACGGTTTTATCACTTTAAAATATTATAATATAAAATATTTATACCATGTAGGTACCTGCAACCTGCCACAGGTGAGTTAAATTACACTGGAAATGAGAATCTGTTTCCTCCAACAAAATTGATTTGAATTGCCAATAATCATGGCCATGGCCATTTTTCAACCATAAAATATATATATACACCGATCAGCCATAACATTAAAACCACCTGCCTAATATTGTGTAGGTTCCCCTCGTGCCGCCAAAACAGCTCTGACCCATTGAGGCATGGACTCCACAAGACCTCTGAAGATGTCCTGTGCTATCTGGCACCAAGACGTTAGCAGCAGATCCTTGTGTGAGCAGAACTGTGTGTCGGGAGCTTCATGAAATGTGTTTCCATGGCCGAGCAGCTGCACGCAAGCCTCACATCACCATGCACAATGCTTAGCGTCGGTTGGAGTGGTGTAAAGCACGCCTCAGCTGGACTCTGGAACAGTGGAAACGTGTTCTTTGGAGTGATGAATCATGCTTCACGAATCTGGGTTTGGCAGATGCCAGGAGAACGCTACCTACCGGAATGCATAGTGCCTACTGTGAAGTTTGGTGGAGGAGGGATAATGGTCTGGGGCTGTTTTTCAGGGTTTGGGCTTGGCTCCTTAGTTCCAGTGGAGGGTAATCTTAATGCTACAGGATACGAAGACATTTTAGCCAATTGGGCGCTTCCAACTTTGTGGCAACAGTTTGGGGAAGGCCCTTTGCTGTTCCAGCATGACTGTGCTCCTGTGCACAAAGCGAGGTCCATAAAGACATGGTTAGAAGAGTTTGGCGTGGAGGAACTCGATTGGCCTGCACAGAGCCCTGACCATTGACCATTGAACCATTAAACACCTTTGGAAAGAATTAGAATGCCTTCTCGTCCAACATCACTGCCTGACCTCACAAATGCTCTTTTGGCTGAATGGGCACAAATTCCCACAGACACACTCCAAAAGCTTGTGGAAAGCCTTCCCAGAAGAGTGGCGGTTGTTATAGCCGCAAAGGGGGGTCCAACTCCATATTAATGCCTATGGTTTTAGAATGGGATGTCCAGCAGGCTCATATAGGTGTGATGGTCAGGTGTCCACTGACTTTTGCCCATATAGTGTATCACTCCCTCCAATATTCTGTCCAGTTGAGCAGAAAAACCCAAAAACCTCACATGAAAAAAAAAAACAAAAACATTTTCAGTTAATTTTTCCAGTACTGCAAGTAACATTATTTTTAGATTTCTATGTAAGAGTAAAAGCAGTTTGTGGATTAATAAGCATCTGCATATAAACTGGAAAGGGCTCTTGAATAATAGAAGTAGCTTTCAGCCTCCAGTGTGGTAGACGTGGTTAAAAACATCAATCCTCCTCTTCCTCCCTGTGTCCTTGAATCTGTCCTAATCACATTTCCACATATCAGTGAGGAGTGAAAGTAAAAACTGAGAGTGAGTGCATATATTTCAGTGTATCTGTTTGTGTGTGTATGTGTGTGTTTGTGTCCTGCTATGTGCGTGTGCCCGTGCATGTGCACACAGTATATCAACCTGCACTTGTGTGTTCGTATTATTTGTGCACTCATTCGTGTGCATTTGTGTGTGTCAGAAGCAGTGCCAGCAAAGTGTGTTTGTAATTACCGTCCCTAATGTGTCATTAGCATCAAGTCCAAAGACCCCTCCTCTTTCCTCCCTCACCATCTCTTCCTTTCATCCCTCTCTCCTTGCCTTTCCTCTTCTGGGTGGGACATCTGTGTTGCAATCACACAGAGATGGCTCTCTCGAGATAGAGGAGCTCTGCACTGACCCCACTGTCAGCGTATTGATCCCTGGCAGGGAACGCACACATTCAGTCTGCAGGCCTGGAAGCAAGCCCAAAAACATATCTCGCAATCTACCTAGGTCTATATTTAGGTTATTTTGAGTTAGCTAAAACAAAATTTGATAGTAACTCTCATATGCTTTTATGTCACAGACTCCCAAATAGAGACACATTAGGCCACGGACCTCCATTTGATTTCATCCCAGGAACCTCCATATGGGAAGATTTTTCTTGCTGGTGATTTTGTATTGAATTGTATTACTAAATAATAGTGGTGAGACTGAATCCTATGATTAGAATAGTCATTGATATACATTCTCTAATTGGGATCATTTCTAGTGAATTAAACTATAGTGAAATTAAAACACCTTGAAAACACCTTGAAAACCCCTCAAGGACCTCTGGGTTTCCCTGGACTCCACTTTGAGAACCTTGAATTGCAACTAGCTAAAACTGGCACTAGCCACGAGTAAAATTAAATAACAGTTTTTAGTCTAGATGTGTCACATGGATGTAATAAGATGAAATACGCTGTAAGTCCACTCAAACTGGTGTCCTTGAAAGGGTTCCAGATGGTCCCCAGTGAAATGAGATATAGCTTAGGTAGTTAGCTTGCTTGCTAGTTTAATTTCACAACTGTTGTAATTTTGACTTTTTTGTACAAAATGGTCCAAACAAACCATACGTCAACAAACTATGTCTAATTTGGTCTTTTTGTACTACAACCAACAAACTCGGCAGTGGAGCTTTTGAGAGGGAGGAGATGGAAGATGATTCAGAGGACAGAGTTGTTGTATCATATGTGAGTTGAAGTTGAGTGCACTTTGTTTTTCATTTAACCTGCACTATAATAGTTTCCATTTATCATGAGCCTTTTGCCTGCAAACTGTGAGTCAGAACAACACAAAGTCTACTTTAAACATAAATGGGCAATTTCTAAATGGAACAGGTTTATGCTGTAGAAACATATTCAAATGGGCCCATTTCATTTGGTGCATACTGTGCTGATGTTGAGCTATAGGTATATTTTATAAAGACTGGAATCCGAGCCCAGTGATTTCCTTTGTTGAAGAATTGTGCATGTTTCTTTCTGTTCAGAAAATAATTAAAGGAAGAGCAATAATAGTTTCAGTGATATGCTGGCCTATGCTTATCATGGGATGTGATTATATACAGTGTGACTCTTTCTTAATGGGAGGTAGTTATAAAAAAAAATAAATAAATAGTGCCACCTTTTCCTTGACTAGCAATTTTTACCATTTGCTGGATTTTTAGAGAAAAAAACATGGAAATCTCTGTAAATTACATAGCAAGATTTTAAAAACCTGCCGCAAAATAGAAAGAAAACAGTTTTTTGGAGAGCAAACTCTGTTGCTATATGACAGGACACCTCTAACCCACACCTGAATGTCATCTGACTCATTGGATCACCTGACTTCAATTACCCCCTTTTATAGAAGTCATTATCCTAGAGGTTCACATACTTTTTCCAGCCTAGGCTGTTAATGTTTGAACAATATCTTCAATGAAAACGTGTAAAAGTAAATTGTGTGTTATTTGTTAAATCACATGGTTTATCTATTGTTCTGACTTGAAGATGAAGATCAGACTATATTTTAAGTCATTTATGCAGGAATGCAGGGAATTCAAAAGGGTTCACAAACTTTGTCTTGCAACTGTACTGAATAGGGTCCTTGACATGTAAAGGCTTGGACCGCTGATTTAAAGCATTTGAGCAGCTTTTTGGTGCACACACACACACCTCATGTTGAGTTTGCTTCTCGGTTCTAAAGAGGTTCCAAACTTGGAAACCTTTTTCTTGGGTGGCTTCACTCTGAATATAGCTGTAGGTTTAGTAAATGAGCACACTCTTTCCAGGCTTGGGTCCCCTACTTTGTAAACAGTGTATGAACAGCACCCACATTAACAGTGTTTGTTTGTCATACTTCCTGTTATGACAAGACGATGTGAGCCCACCTCCTCCATAACCTCACGGTTCCACAGAACCAAGTGTGTTAGTGACGTATGTACAACTGTGTGTGTGTGTTTCAGTAATAAAGTATTTCCCTCCACATGAGTCAGAGAGAGAGGGAACCCTCCTACCCTCTGACAGTGACTAACCCAGCACTGGTTCGTTCAAGTTCACTTGAGTCAGCGGTGGTTCCCTTACTTTCCCCTCATCTCTGTACATTAGTCAGCCAGGGGTACATCAGATATGCAGTCCTCACTCACAGAAAGGAAAGCAGCTGGCTTATTATCTATATAATTCCACATCCTGTTCTCTTTAATGACCGTATTTGATCTCTCCCTAGCTAAATGATAGTACTCGAGAAACACTGAGTGTAAATGGAAGAAAGATAGGCTCCCACACTTGCGAAATTTGAAAAATCCCTTTTAATGAAATACCAGCAGGTGGTTAAGGATACAAAAGCAAAATATTTTCTGATATCATCGCCAAATGCAGCCATAACTCCAGAGTCCTCTTCAATGCTGTAAATTCAGCAATCAACCCACCCCATAGCTCCAGCCTTGAGTCATCTGCAAAAATTAACACCTTTTTGTCCTTTTTCATGCATTAATTTCCTCCTGTCTTGGTTACTGCAACTCACTGTACTACGGTATCAGCTAAACTTACATTTCCTGTCTACAACTGGTCTAAAATGCTGCAGTTTAAAAAAGGAGGACCATATTACCCCAGTTCTGGCATGCCTTCACTGGCTCCCTGTCCACTACAAAATAGATTTTAAAATCCTGTTATTTGTCTATAAAGCCTTTGCATGGCCTTGCACCTAGCTACATGTCTGATCTGCTATCCCCCTACAATGCCCTTAGTAGCCTCAGGTCTGCTGATCAGGAGCTCCTGGCTGTTCCACAGTCTCACCTTAGACAAATGGGTGATAGAGCTTTTGTCGTGTCAGCTCCCAGACTGTGGCCTAGCCTTTCCCAAAGCACTTTGGTTCAAACTTGTTTTGTGTTTTAAAGTGCATATATAAATACAGATGAAGTTGTAGTATGGGTGCACATGAGAGGGTTGCCTTGTTCTAATTATTAGTTTTACCCTGAATCAAAACAGATACAATTTATAAAGGTTCACAGTGGCTTTTCTGTGTCTTGCTGTTTTTCTTTAAGCAAAGTTTTTCTCTCCTTTGACATGGCAAAAGTTCAGGATCACTTATGTCAGTCCAGTCTCTGACGGTAGGGTTTCTGCAGTGTCCATGACCACCGCACCATCTCCTCCCCCCTCCAACCTCCCTTCTCTACTGCCTTTCTTTTAAACTCCTACTCCTTCCCCTCGCCACCCACTCCAATTAGGATTGGGTTTCAAACATGCCTTTGGTGTGTTCCTTGCCAAGTCCCCAACCATATGGTGGTCACAATTGCAGCTTTGTTCTCTGTAAATATTGTCTGCCTTTGATTGTAGCCCCCAAGTCAATGGAGAGAGATGGACTGAAAACCAAAACCCCTTTTATTCTTTTATTTATGACCCCTACTTGACAGGGGCTGCCATGTGGAATATGTACAAGGGCCCATTGAATGTTGTTAAGTTACAAAACAGTTTCCCCTGGAGAGTATCTACGCATGCATGTGTCCAATTGACTTTGCCAGAGTCCTTTCAAGGATTGGGGGGAGGGGGGCGCATAGAGTTGAGTTGGCCTGAATGAAACCATGTGTATCCCAGCTGTGTGTAGCAACAGGCCATCCTGCTCTAGTTCAAACTTGTGCTCCTAAAATGCCGCAGCAACGAAAACCATGTTCACCAGATCATTACGTTTAGAAATGTCTACGTAAATGTCACTGGCACCCCATCTGTGTCTGTGTATGCATCTGTATATGTGTGGGTGTGCGTGAAATCTCCTGTTTCATGTAAACTGTTTTCCTCATGCGTTCCAGGAGTCAGACGGCCAGGGTTGTCCGTTCTGTCGTTGCGAGATCAAAGGCACGGAGCCCATCATCGTGGACCCCTTTGACCCGCGAAACGAGGGCGCCAAATGCTTCTTCCTGGACCAACTCAGCTGCCCCATGCTGGAGCTGGATGAGGATGAAGATAGGGAGGACTGCCTTGTCATGAATGGGCTGGCTAACATCAGGAAGGTAATAGCCTGGAGCTCTGGCTGGTAGTCAGATGGTCTGAAATATTGCCATGTTGCACATGGTAAGTCATGTTTATTTGTATAGCCCTAAATCACAATTACACTCTCAAAGGGCTTCGCAACGTCCACATTATGAAATAATAAATGAAAATGACACCCCCCAACCTCAAGGGTCAAGGTCCTCAATGAGAACAAGGAGAAACTCTCAGGAAAACTTTTGTAATACATTTTAAGAAAATACAAATTTCAGTCAGCAGTGCTTTGCAATTTGCCATATTTTTTGACTAAAATTAATGCTATTTGAACCAATATTGTCAAGTGCCCCAAGTGCTAAGTGCATTATTCATTTTTCCACAATGTACACCACTCTTTATTCTTGACCCAAAACACTAAATCAGTTATTCTTCTTCCTCGTACTTTATTTTTCCAACAATGGTCCCATGATCTATATGCCACATCTTAACCAGCTAATGAGGATCTCTTGGGAAGCTATTCTTATCAGAGGAAATGGCAAGATGTTAGTGATTGTCATTACAGCCCTATTGAGTTAGGAGAAGTTGTCTTAAGCATTTATTGAAGATGTCAATTCAAAGCATTACAAGATGATGATTTAGCTGCAGGAGATGTGGTCTCTCTTTTTTTTTAATGCAGAGTACATAGATTAGTGCTTTTCGATTCTGTGAAAATGTTTCCACCCACACTCAAAATGTCAAACATTTCCCTCTGGCTTTTGCGTAGCTGAAGTGGAGAGACCTCTAGGCATGCGGGACTAGATGTTACCTAAAGCTTCCAAACGGAGCAAGTGCTGATAACTGTTCTCAATGGAATTAACCATTCTATTATTTACCATGGGGTTGTGCTCTACAAGAGGCAAATTCAGGTCACTCAGGGAGGGACAGTTCACTTCTTCAAACTTTGTCATGATATGCACAAAGTCGTTTTGTAGAGATCTAGAGGTCTTTTCTTTATTGAGCAGTATCTAAGTAAAAAGTAATGGTTGTATTATTGTGAAAGTGTAACTATGAATCTTAGCTGTGATTTTTCACACAAATACTATAATCTTCTTTCTCTTTTGATGATCGCAAGATAACACATACTCTGGTGTTTTATCCTAAAGCACATTGTTGTATAAGCTTCTATGTATTTATGTAATATGTTCTAAGATTACTTGGCCAGGTGCTGAGACGTCTGGCTTTCAAAACACTTGACGGTGCATTTCTCTTCTCTCAGCATTGTGCCGAGCGCCAGAACTCGCCCATGGTGTCTCCCAGCTCGTCCCCTGTCAGCCAGCGCAGGAAAGCCCACGGAGGAGACTCCGGCCTCTGCATCCAGCACCTCGGCCTTCCCCCCGTCCCACCACGACTCGACCTCATCCAGAAGGGCGCCATCCGCTCCCCGTCTGCCAGCCCCACTGGCTCCCCGAAGGTCAGTCATAGCAAACTCCCTCAGCACATCAACACACCTCATTGGCCATGTATTGTGGGGAGGAGTATTTTAATAGCCCTTTAATGTCTGATGAGTCATCAAGTTTTAAAAGATCAAATGATCATCTGTATCTTCTGGTACTTATTGACTGATCTCAAGTTACAATGTGTCTCATAATAATAATAATAATAATAATAATAATAATAATGATAATAATAATAAACTATATGTAGCACTTAGATAAAAGCAGTTTACAAAGTGCTTTACAGGAAGGCATAGAAATATCAATAGTAAAATATATGAGGAGGATTAAACATAGGAAACACATTTAAAAGAAAATAGGTTAGAATTGATAAAAAGTACCAAAAAAACCATAAGAAACAACACAAGATTAAAGCTGCACTCAGCAATGTAACACTTTGGTGGCCCCAAATGTTGAAGTTTTGAAAAACTTCTGCACTCCTCAGACATACATTTCTTCTTCTTAGTGGCTGGTAGTTGTGAAAATGGTGGAAAAAAAAAAATCTTTTCGCAGCAGATTCAGCCATCGGTGGTGGAGAAAGATTTGTATTTTGCTCAAAATTTTTGATTCATCACTTACTGTGTGCCGAGAAGATTCCCTACCAGTGTCCATACCCGACACAGAAATGAATTTGGGCAAATAGGGGAATCTGCAGTTTCTCAATTATTGTGGATGATTTTACATTAAAAAATAAATAAATAATTGCATAAAAGCAAGTTTATGAAATAAAAATGTGTATTAAGATGTAATTTAAAAAATGATACTGAATTAGTCCTCAGGCAATGTTACAGATTCATGTAATCACTATCTAGATTGCAATTTCTGGCATTACAGTGAACATACCTTTTCTCTTCCACCCCCAGTCCTCACCAGGCATGTCCAGGAAGCAGGACAAGCCCCTCCCAGCACCTCCACCTCCCCAGAGGGACCCACCTCCACCGCCTCCCCCTGAACGTCCTCCTCCTATCCCGCCAGAGACGCGCCACTCCTGGCTGCCCAACTCCTCTTCTTCCTCCTCCTCCATCTCATCCTCTACCAGTGCGCTATCGGACTCCCAAATGCCCTCCGAGACACGGTGTCCCAAAGACGGCCACTTGGCAGATGCCCATAAGACTGGGGCCGAGCACCCACCCCAGCTGGGACACACTGGCCCTTGTCACCTGAATGGGAGACCCCTCAGTTGTCCATCTGGGAGGTTGCATCACAGAATGGAGGGCACAGGCAACTCGGACAGCAAGGTGAGATTCAGGAGTTAGGGCTTTTGCTTTGTTTTACACATAATAATATTTTTCATTTAAGTAAGCGTCCATTTTGCGACTCTCCCTACTGACAAACCAAGGAGTATACAGTATGCAGGAAAGGGTTAACATGCTCTTCCAGCACATTCAAGCTGAACATTTTCCGACTGAGTTATTTGTGTTTTTGCCATCGTGTGGGTTTCTGCTTGTTGGAACTTTTTCCTTCGTAGATGCACAGTTTCTGTAATGCGCTATGGGTTGAGCCGGAGACATTTAATTCTAGTGGACCAGTGACCTCAATCCATTCCTATCCGTCCGAGGACTCCCAAGTCCTGTCCACTGCTTTTTCGAAAACTTATGACAATTCCAAATGTTTTATAGACTATGAACCTCAAGTGCAACTTTACAAAAAGGGGTAATAAAATAGTGCAAAAAATACAGGTATGAATAGTTACAGTACATAAATTCATTTCTGCTGCAGCGCGCAGTAGCCTAAAGGTGAGGGAAGCAGGCTTGTGACTGCACCCCAAACAACTACCATTGACATGCTCTTAAGCAAGGCACTTAACCTCCAATTGCACCAGTGTAGCAGACTGTAGAAGAGTGTGGTTGTGCTGGGCAGCTCCCATGTATGAATGAGTGTAACTGTATGAATGTCAAGCAGGGTGTTGCAGAAAAAGGGCATGCATGCTCAGTAAACCTCCCCTGGATAAAGGCTAAAAAACTGCAAACTTTTCCCGGATAAGTAAAGGTTAAACAAAACCGCACTGCCCACTGCAGTGCGAGGCCCTATGGGCTAATGAGCTTTGGATGCAGTTTACTGACCATGCATTTGCTTGTAAAATTCTTCTGGTCACGGGTATTATATTCTTCTGGCCATAGTCCTACAATAGAGTGAGACCGGCATAGAGAGAGCAGACAGTATGGCAAAAAATAAAAGATACAAGTCAGATTGTCAAAGAGATGAAATAAAAAAGGCAAAATAAAAGCCTAAAAGACTGTTGCTGCGTCGATAAAACATGCATCAGGCAAATGAAATATGCTGCTCTGCCATTCTCCTAACGCGTAAATAGATGCTTAAATACTCACTATTTAGTTTGAGTCTGTTGTACAGTATATGAGAATGATACTCTGTGCTAAATCATGAAATCCTACATAGCTGATTCGACCGCGACTGGATGTTTGGCTTGACCTGACCTTTCAAATTCACCCAAGCGAGTCCTTCAGGGACAGCCCCAACTTTTGCATGTGCATAACACTGAGTGTGCATGTTTTGTGCTCTTTCTTCTACTTGTTCGCTATCGTTTTAAAGCCTAGTGTGGCGTGCACACACACACACACACACCACACATACACACACAGCCAAACACTCACTTTCTCCCCAGGGACACTCTTTGATGATATATTCAGGTCAGAAACTGCCTCCAGAGTATTTACCACTTGCGAGTGTCTATCTGTTTATCTAATGTTATTATTTAATCTTATTGTTAGTATTTACAGTGCCCTTTTCCACAGCGTGCGTATCGGAGCACATATTTTGAGCTCAGCTGTGCCTCCTGCAGTAGCTTTGCCCCCCTGAAGCACTCGAGAAAGCAAAAACGTCTCCACAGCTCCTGCTCCGCCGTGCAGGGAGCTGATATTTGGCCTCACTGAGGTTCCCTGCCTGCTGGCTAATCTGGCAGCAGATACCCTCTGCCTGCGTCTGCCCTGTAAATGGGGATTATTTTTGCTGTGGGATTAACCCTAATCTCAGTCAAGGAAAATGGCTGCCTATCACACTGCGCTGCCTTCCCTCTCAGTTCCGCTTTCGCCTGCTGAATTATAAACTATAACGGGAGTGTTATTATTGATAACTCAGAGCGCTGTGAATCTATCCAGGGTGGCCCAGTGGTTTGAGAGGCCGTCCACGTAATTGAAAGGTCACAGGTTTGATCCCCACAACAGATAACGCATGGGTTTCACTGCCTTCCTCCTAGATAGGAATTATTACAACACAACAGACATATTGGATGCCGAATATACGTTAGTGTTTTTGGTAGTGAAACTGACTCTAACCTTCTCACTTCCTCTCTGTTCTCCTATTCTCTCTCTTTCTCTTTCTCTCTCTCTCGCTCTCTCTCTCTCTCTTGTGTGTGTTTGCGCGTGCGCGTGCATGCAGCCCTTCTCCAACGGCCTGCAAGTCGGCGATGAGTACGACATCCTTCCTTCACGGCACTCTCCACCTCAATCCACCCTTGCCAATAACCACAAGTGAGTAGCTTTCTCTCACACACACACACACACACACACACACACAGTGGGACTCAACGGGACTCTTTTTTTTTTAAGCAAGATGTGAACGAATTCGCTCGGAAATCACCTGGAAAGCAGCTTGGACTCTCTTGGTAGTAGCAAAATTTTCAGAAATGACATCTCAGCACAAGACACAATATACACCGATAAGCTCAGTGTGTTAACACGCCTCACTGTTCCTGTCCCTCTGACCAGGCTCATGCACAAACACACCAACTCTGGGTCTCATGTATCAGTATTAAAGTGTGCAAATCGTTAAAGGATGCCTGACAGACAGACAGATGCCTGTTTTAATCAATGAAACATGGAAACCGCATCTTTTTAAGACTCGGGTCATATCTCATTTCCAGCGTTAGATTTTGTCAGGTTACTTGCTTTCAGAAACTGCGTAGAGCAAAATGGAAACAGAACAAAATGGCCGGTGTGGTCTACACTCAAAAAGCAGAAGTCATGCTCTTTTTTTAAATTTTTTTTTTGTCATTTCACTCAGAGCAAAGAAGCAGCGAGCTCTTAACTCATCGAAATAAATGAATATGTCTCTTCCTTTCTGAGTATTTCATCCTATTTGCAGCTGAAATGTATTTCATTGCATATGATCTCCTGTTCGATACTTCCTGTCCGGTCCGGTCCCAAGTGCCTTCCCCTAAATCTCCTTCCTTTTTTACAGTGTACCGATGGGATCTAGTAGCCTCGGGGGAAAGTCCTGGTTAGAAATGGCTTTGAAAAATGATGGCGGAACATCTAATAGCCTTTTAGCTGCAGCCAAAATTGGATTAGGTATTTGTCTGTATTGGGCTGCAGTGCAGGGCAGGGATAGAGCTGTCACTTCTGATGAAGCCTGAGCCGAGAAGGGGAAGCTCTGGTTCTGCAGGAAACTGTTTTGTCTTGTAAAATATAGTAAGGTTTTTATTAAGAGCGATGCACACACACTCTTCCTTTGCACAAATAAGCTGAATGCATTCTGCACACATGGGCAGCATGTACCTGAACACACATTGCTGCACTTGTGAAGACCCTCATTGGTTCTCTAACCTGAACCTAATGCCAATCTTAAAGGGGGATAAGGAAGCTTTTTACTATCCCATAGCACAAAATGACCATAATGTATCTGCAGAGGGTTGATGGGGTTGTTGATCAATACCAATGATTACTTCAGCAGGAAACGTCTGGCTTTGAAAACTCCCTTTCCAGCCTGGACTCTGTTTTGGAACAGAAATTCTCCACCCACCGAAGTTTCAAGACCCTCCCAACCCCCAAATCCTAATCCCCCAGTTGCAACGTTAGCAATTCTCGGCCAAGAATTTAATTTACTTTGCTGGCTGCGGTCTGCAGTCAGTGTCTTCGTGGAGTGGTGAAGAAAATGAACCGATTAATCAACGTTTTTAACATTTATTTATCTGGGGGCAGTGCTCTTTTTCAGCAGCACCCTGCTTTCACATTCATGCAGTTAAACACATTCACACTGGAAGCTGCCCAGTACATCGTCGTCCACTGAGCAGCAGTTGGGGGGTTCAGTGCCTTGCTCAAGGGCACCTTGACAGTCGTTGAGGGAGGGGAGAGCGTTACTCATTCACTTTCCCCGCCCACATTTTCCCAGGCGGTCTAGGGGTTCAAACCGACGACCAGAGTAAACTGAAAATGTCTCTGATTGTTTCTCATGACTGTATTGAGGTTGACAATCTGGCACGTTCCCCCTCCCAGACCCCTCAACCCCTTCAGCAGTCCCGTGGTAGAACGACAGCGGGGAATGGTGGAGGACGAGTACCAGGTCCCTACATCCAACCTCTGCCTGAGTCAGGCTCCCATCTGCATCTCTGTTCCCAGCAGGTACTGCAGTTCCCCTCACTGTTAAGCCACTATGAGCCGTGCCTTCCGTAACGGTGATGATGTGTTCACGGGGTTTTAATTGGATTATGTCTTGTGATGCCATTTCCTTTTTTCTCCTTTAGGCATGCGGAGAATGGCTCTCCGGAGCCCTCCTCAGAGGAGAGGAAGCCCAGGCCTCCCGAGCACGGTGAGTCAGGAAACCAATAGAGATGATTTGCAAACCAAAGTCTAAGTATAGCCCCACTGCCACGGGTTCACCCACATGTTCATCTGATCCACTAGGAGTGTTGCAATGAGAAGGCTGACGATGATGTCCAGAAATGTGGCTTGAAAATCTCAGTGGCTGCACTGTAAAAATATCCATCTGAACAAGTCATTTAATCCAGTACTGAGTCTTAACATCTTAACGCTGACCTCTCCTTGTGTTCCTCAGGTGGGCATTTTGAGTCGGTCAGGGCACTGGTCTCGGGGGCGGCGCACGCCACCCTCTGCCCCTTCAGCACCAAGACGCCCTCCGACTACGACATTCTGCTGCCCCCTCAAGGTAGCCCTCCCCCTCAAGCTTTTATTTTTGTTCATCCGATGGGTTTTGACATCACTCCAGGGGTGTTGCCTGGAGTGATTTCACATGACAACAGCGACATGTAAGCAGGGGTGGAGATGTGATGAGGTATTGGCAGTTGGCAGTGAGGAAGCATGTCTTGGTTTAGATATTTTTGTGTCACAAAACTTAAAGTGCAATTAGATAGATAGATAGAATTATACTTATATAATGCACATGTAACGTGTTTATAATGTGCTTTTGATGCCTTACAATGCCTTATGAGCACCAGTTCAAGTCAAGTTTTACAGATTTTTTTTTTTTGTAACTGGGTATTTAAAAGAATAAATCACTGTGATGCACCGCCGTCGATATTTAACCATAAAGCCGTCATGCTTGCGTCCGCCTCTCTCCGTCTCCCCGTCAGTCCGTCATCAATAATGTCCTCTCCTCTGCCTTTTCTCTTCGTTTTCTGTTGTGTTCTAGCGGTAGAAGACCCCTTCAACACCC
>OOFE01036833.1:0-12834 GCA_900323365.1 Monocentris japonica | reverse complement strand
TTTTAAAGGCCACAATCACTATGGGTATTTTTACACACATTTTAGAATAATAGTATCATCAAAACTATGAAATAACATGAAAGGAATTATGCAGTGACCAAAAAAATGTGAAACAAATCAATACTATCTTAGATTTTAGATTCTTCAAGTAGCCACCCTTTGGCATTCGGCATTAACAAGCAAAGAAATTCCACAAATTAACTTTTAAAGGCCACAATCACTATGTGTGCTTTTAAAATAATGATTTAATCATTGATCTTCAACATTCTCCACCTCTAAATTTAAAATTTCAAGTTCTAAATGAAAACTACTCATTGGGGGTGCATTTCAAAAAAACTTTTTTTTTTAATTTAAATTTTAGTTTTGAAAAGAAATTCATACATAGGGATCAACTTCACTATTTATATTTGTCTAAGAAACTAATTTCAAGCATTTAAGCATCAGCCTTTAGATCAAAATGTCTTTAAGATCATGAGAAACAGTCAGGTGTGTCCAAACTTTTGACTGGTACTGTATATGATTGAAGACGTTTGATGAAGACACTGTTAAAATCAGATTTTTCAAAAATCTTCACTTTATTTTAAGCAGTTTCAGACCAATTCCAGTAAACGCATCACAACTAGACTTGGTCCCTCCCCTCACTAAAGAATTCCTGAAATCCTTCCAATGAGACCAGTTTGCAGGATTTGAACTGACACCCCCGCTAGAAAACCTCCACTCAGCAGAAGAAGCTGGTTCTGTCAGACTATCAGGGTCAAGGGTGTAGGTTTTATTTCAATTTTGGAGGGGACACTTGGGATCAAACCCTGGGCAGTAAATCACATTGACATGCTATGGGCATAGTAGTAGCCTAAATGCAACTCTGTATTCCCTCACTTCATCAGCAAGATTGAATGAGTTTTAAAGAGAAAAGGATGTTTGTTCTTCTGACCAAAGGAAATCACAAAATCTGCTTCAGTAAAAGTCTATTCTGTTTCTGCTATCATGCTTCTAAAAACACAGCATAAATATGTCTGATGAAAAGTTGCAGCTGGGGTTGTCAGGCCTTGGACTTTTGCCTTACCTTTTGTGTGTGCCCTCTTGAGAGTATTGTTTGCTTGCTTTGCTCACTTCCATTTCTCTTCTCGAGCACTGATTCGCTTAAGCTGAACAGCCAATCAGAGAGCTCTCTCTCACAGGCAGCCAACATGCTCAATCGGCTGAACAGCCGTCGACTAGGGCCAACGGTGCGGGATACATCGTAAAAACTATGGCCGATGGTCGGCCCACAGACGTCCAACGACAGCCCAACGACGGCCTAATGACAGCTCAACGACAGCCCAACAACGGCCGACAGTCGGCTTGGTGTGTCAGCGTTCTTAAATAGACTGTATTCCAATAAATTTCACCTGCTTGGCCTTTGCCTGCGGCGCTGGCCTTGGTGCTGAGTTACATAGGACTGCTTGAGGCTTGAGGATGCTTTTGGCTGTTCACACAAAGCGCATTTCATTGTAGCACAATGGGTTGTCAGAGGCACTCTTAGAGGAAGGTAGAGGAGCATGAAGAAATACACATACACTTACAAACCTACACACGTGTAAATACAAAACACGTGTGCACACGTAAACACACACTCTCAAACCTGTCTGAGAATGCTACGTAGCAACTCCCTGTATCTCGTATCCTTGGTGTCTTGGTAAAAGGCAATCTCTTTGGCCACATGAAGTGCTGCTTATTGTAGCATGGCTGGTCAGAGAGACACGGAGATGAGTAGATGAGAGTGAGTTACCTTTGCCCTTCTTTTTCACTGGCTTATGTGAGAGAGGTACATAGGTCGAATACAAACATAGGTCTTACACAGGTGAATGCCAAGGAGGTCATGACCTTCATAAAGGTAAACCAAAGTGTCAAGGGGATGTGAGGTTATAATTAGAGCATTATATAACTGATTATAACAACTCAAAACATTACTCTTCTACCTGTTGAGTCTCAAGCAGGTAAAAGTCAGAGATCACTTGCATCACTTTGCAAAATGCAATAAAAACAAAAATGGTGACACATGTCACTGCTAGAGATATCTTTATCATTCTATTAGCATCTTTGTAGCCACAAACTGTTAAAAATAACCCAGTAATTTACTCGCCAATAGCCTCACAAGAGCAGAAATGTTTCTCTACTACATTTGCCTTTCATAAAGGCAACATGGGAAATAGGTGAAATACTTGTTCAGTCCTTAGGGAAGAAGGGTCACTGGAGAGGAGCTTCTGGAACTGAGCACCACACATACACAACGTATGGTTGATCTGTGACCCACTGGCCGCAGTAGCACTTAATCCTTGACAGTGTAATAGACTGCCATGCATGTCTCCAGCAATGACCTCCAAACATGTTTAGATATAGTTTTGTGATATTCTGTTGATCCCCAAAAAGGGTAACCAGCACCAGCTCTATGTGGAGCCACCAAGAAGAAGAAACATTACCATGAAGACCTTTTGGCTTCTACATAGAGCTATTTGTGAACCACAGAATTGAGGAACGACTTAGTTCTGTGTAAAGTCATGAGGTGCTATATAGAACCAGCAATGGTTCAGTGCAGTGAAGTATTTTCTTAAATATTACAGGTTTTTGAAAACTTTTAAAATTTCCCTCACAAAGAACTGCTGAAGGACTTTCTATGAGAGTATAATTTGTGGACTTGCATCCTTGAAGAAATATGCCAGAAAAAAAAATCCAACCTGTCACTGCAACCCCTTTTAGTTAAGCAATAACCCATGCATGCAGGGTCATGCTTTACAGTGATTTTAGAACAGTTGAAGGATGCTGGTCTTGTTTCCTCAACCTGCCTTGTCTACTTTTACTTCAGTTAGTAATTTCCCAAATGATCTGTTTCTCATAATGCTTTTGAACAAGTCCCAGAGAAGGGACATGAACGTGTTTACCATTGCTTTTAAATACCTGAAAAAAATTCATTGTAGCTGCATTGGAAACCTCTGACTGTGGTCTCACGTGGTCTGTTTGGCCAGTTGTCTGTGAGAATAAGAATAAGAAACCACCAAACAACAAAATTTTGTTTGTTTTGGATTTGGATTTGTCCTTTAAGCAATTGTTATGCATGACACAAAGCAGTTAAAGCATTTATATTTTACATTATTATATTACAACAGAAATGCTGTTACAGGTGTGCATTTACCTGATACTTTTACAACAGCTTTGAGTATGAATCACATTTTATAACTCACTTGCTGTCTGGTGTATGGCACCTTGAGTCTTTGGCAGCACACAAATCCTTGTCTCTTTGTCATTTGACAGATCATTTGACATGAGTAGTTGTTGACTCAAATCACTTTATCGTCAATAGAGAACACTATAGAGTGGATTAACAGTCATCATGGCAAGGGGCTGGACATTTTCAGGCAAATGAGTTCAAGGAAACAAATTCCCAAAGCAGTATAGCATCATTTAAAGAGTATTACCATCTAATCATGGAAGGTCTGCCTGCCATGGACAATGCCATTAAAAAAACAAATAAAAACATATAATTATAGGTCAAGTGAGATGACACAGACACATCTTCCATGACAAATGGAGTATTTCCCCTACTCTACTTCCTCTTCAATTTGATGCTGCTAAATATGTCTCTGACGCAGTTTACAACCCAAATCATTTTCATTCCTTCATATGTTTCTTTTCTTAGTCAAGTCAATTTTGTTTTTCTAAAGCACATTTAACAAGCAGGTTCATCACAAAATGCGTAATAGAGCAATAATGGGCATAAATATAAATAATTCAATACATACACAAACAGTGGTGGCAAAAAATACATCAGTTCTTTACCTAAGTAAAGACAGAATTGCCTCCACATTAAGCAGGTTTCATTGTAACATACCATTTAAGGGGGGAAAAGTATGTTAACGAGTTCATTGCTCATCTGTGTCTATCTTCCAACAAAATCCAGTGGCCAAAACCTTAGACAGTGACTTGCCTTTTGAAGAGCAGGTAAAGAAGCAGTGCAGTCCTGCTTGAAATTAAAATTAGATATAGTTTAAAAAATCTGGTATTTTTTGTCCTACTGCATTCCTACTAAAGTCAAAAGTCACTAGTCTTTTGATATCTGTGTTTTTAAATTTTGTGTTTTTATTCTTTTAATCTTTCCTGCTCTGTAAAGTGCTTTGGTGCAAACTTAGTTTGTTGTTTTGAAGTGCTCTATAAATTCTAAATTTGACTTGTGTACAAAATTTTATTAATTTAACTGTACAACAACTATTGATTCGTGATTAGCTAAAGTGCTGTGCTTACACATAAGTTGCAAATGCATCGGCACACAAAAATGAAAGCAAAATAATAATGCTACAGTCCAAATGATGCAAATGATGCTGAATAAAAATAAAAGCATTCATATGAGTACCAAGCACTGCATATCATATAACGCTATCCGCTGGAACAGTACTATGCCAGAATTTCCCCCCCGGGGATCAATAAAGTATCTATCCATCTATCTATCTATCTATCTATACATATTGAAAACATTCACTCCTTAAGCTCTCCCTTTGGTCCTTCCAAGTTTCACCTCATTGTAGTTCAAGACAGAATGTATGCGGGTTGGATTCAGACAGCTGATATCAGTTGAATCATGACTTAAAAGAAACCATCAGATAATGATTCATCCCACAGGCTGCAAGTGCATATGATTTCCTTTCCACATAGCTTTTCAGGCTGACTGGATAACTGGTGAATCTGTGGTCTTAACTGGGGTTCCGTCCTTGGAGCATATCTCCTCCTGATCTGGCCACTCCCACACAATCTTTAACGAACATTCCTGCATCCTGGACCTGAAGACACTTTCAAAATAATGATTCTGCTCCTCGGTGAAGGTGTTTTTCCAGTCACCAATCTTACCTGTGGGGAAGGCAGGGAACTGATGCAGTATAGCATGTGGAGTGAGGCAATAAAAATGGGATGATATTTATTTACAATGGTCTGATTGTGAGACATAGGGTGCCGTATGGGACACATTAAAATGGGGAATATGATGGAATTGAATAGAACAGGACAGGACAGAGAGCAAAAGAACAACAAAATAGAGTAGAATAGAACAAAGCTTTACCTTTCCTCATGAAGGAGCCCCTGCTGTGGTCCATAATCTCCTGAGGGATGAGAGTGTAGTTGACCATGCTGTTGTCTTTCATGCTGCTGAAGCTGCAGTTCTTCAGACAGCTGTTGACCTCCTCCTCCAGCAGGGGGCACTGCAGGAAAGCACTTACCCTCTCTATGGAACTACGTAGGTCCTGATGCCAACACAACAATGATAATCTTTGAACAAACGGAGCTAAACTATTTTTTCAGCTCTTCATTTGTACTCTACATAAACACTGTGTACAAGTTGCATATATTTTACTTCATATTTAATTGTAATCTCCTTCTCTGCAAAATAAGCAAAATTTGATTGATTGATTGATTGATTGATTGAGCCCTAACCTCAATTTCTATTCAACCTCATACCCTCTTTGATACAAGAAGTAACTGTAGAGTTTGCAATCACATTTTCACACCATGAACTTGTGCTTTGTCTGACAAGTGAGCCATGGTTCAACTACACAAACTAATTTGGGGAACAAGGTCATTGTATGTCCTAAAAATCGCTTGATGTCTACATAGAATATACTAAAATATAAGATATGGTCATTTAGAGTATGATAACATTGATAGATTCATTCTCCTTTACCAGTGCCATGTCTTCATAGGTGATGTGGAATAGATTGTTCATGGTCACTGTCTGGCTGGTCCAGCCTTTAACATGTTCAAACCAGGAGCCATAGGACACTGCAACAAATAAACATGGCATTTAATATCTCACTGCAACTATATTTTGGCTGCCGAGCTGAGGTCAGCATACCTACTCACAAGAGTAAAGAAAATCTTATGTCTTGATTTTGTCAACTTACATCTTCCCTCCAGGAAGAAATTCAGAAAATCTTGAAATGAGCTGAACTCAGGAAGGAATCTGGCCATCTTGTGGAAGTGGTAATAGGACACAACCACATCTTTGGGGTTTCTGCTCACATAGATCACCTGTAGATGAAAGAGAGCCACACTGTCAAAATGTAATGTACTCACAAGCGTGCTCCGCTCCAAACAGAAAAACAACCAAGTAATTTGACCTTGGCTTTGGAGCCCTGAAGGGCAGGGCCCAGTAGGTGCTGAGGCAGGTGTGTGGTAATGACTCGAGGTCCCTGGGAGGAGGCCTCCAGTGGCACTGCACTATAGAACTGTTCCAGCCAGGGTGCCCGAGTCCAGTTTGGCACAGTTTGGGACAAGTGAGGGTCCCCTCTGCTGCATATGAGTGTCACCATCTCCTGCATCCATGTGGTCCCTACAGAAAGAGATTATCAAACAGAGATATCTGGGAATTGGCTTTGCAGTGATTCATCAGTAAAAACAACAACACTAAGGTAATTAACCACCAGTCAAAAGCGTAGTCATAGCCTTACATAGTTAAATTGATTTCAACATACGTTGGACAGAGTGACACAACATGCCCAGAGGGTTGCTGCATCGTGTTTCACAACAGTATTGGTGAACTGTATCTAGTCCAGGTTAGCTTCTCCTCTTACCTGACTTGGGGTAGGTAGCAATGAGTATGTCTGTGTCCTGAAATGGGAATTTGAGAGCATGTTGCAAGGAATCCTGGGTATGCAGGTGTCCAGGGAAATGAATACCATAAAAGGTTTCTGTGACATCCAACCTGGCCATATCAGTCTTCTATCTGCCTCTATTTGCCCGTTTCTTTGCTTACCTGTCTGTGTCTCTCTACTTGCCTGCCTCCCCCGTCTACTAATCTGTTTTTTCTGTTTACCTATATGTAGTTCTGCCTGTTGCTCTCTGCCCTTTTGTTTAACTGTACCTTCTGCCCATCCGGTCTGTCTACACTTCTGTCTATCTGGTCTGTCTGCACTTCTGTCTTTCTCTCGGTGACTAAGAAAACCTAAGACTAAGTAACCTAAAAAGAGGAAATGTAAAGGGAACAGATGGGGTGGGTGTCGATCTGTGGGTGGATGCATACAACTCTCGTCACAGTGACGTTGATGTCTACAGCCATATGATATGATAAGCACTGAGGATGCAGCAGGTGGTTGAGCAACAGGCAAATCCACAACAACATCTCTGTGGTTGGAAAAGTACCTGCTTCAAGTCAGCCAGAATTTAAAAAATAGGACTTTCGATCAATACAGCATGTGAAATATAGAACATTTCAGAGGTGGCTTATTCTGGTTGACTGGAGCTCAAACCTTATATATAGCCTTTAGCCGCTGCTATGGGCTTAAAATGACTTTTAGATAATAGACACCCTCCCAAGTTTGCTGTTATGTTTTTATATAATCTTGCAAACATATATGTCACTCTTTATTTAATGTAATGATTCCATTATTCCACTGTTTTGATTTGATTTTTGTTGTTCTGTATACCTTAATACTTGTTTTTATATTTATTTGGCAAAATAGGCTATTTCTCCTGATATTTTCTGATATGTTTCATCTCAAAATAGTTCTGGCTACCAAGAAACCTTATTAATTACCAAAATAATCAATGACATGAAGTAAAAAACCTCACTGCTATCATTCAGAAGAGTGGATGTCAAGAATGGGATAGCTCTCCAATTGAATACTGGTAGGTTTTCATCATGATTACTGTGCTCATAAAAACATTATTCATCTTGTTATGTCTCTAAGTAGCCCAATTATAGTCTATTCTGCACAAGATGGTTGTGAACATGCAACTGAATTCACATAGGGGCCCCGCCTGAGGACAGCAGTCTAGCACCTGGCCAACCAAAATGTCTGTGTCCATTCCCTGTTGATTATAAGGGAGAGGAAACACTGCAGTTCAGGATCATGTCTGGATGGGTGACAGTGGAGTATTAGTGATAATGTTGAAGTGGAAACAGTCATCTGATTGAAGTCACTCTGTAAATCACTTGACCTGATTTCAAGCTTTATTCTTATTGGTTTTCTGTGACAGTCATCATATAAGTTGCTAAATAATCATCACCTAGATTGACTGAATTACAGTAGGAAGTATAAAATAGGGAACCATTACATCATTAACTTAATAAATGTTTTTAACTACTTCACCAAGGGAACTAGCTGTCATTTACGGCAGGCTGTCATCTTTATCGCCTAATAGGAAAAGCAACTTTGGAGATAAGAAGGTGCAGTTATTACAAGCGCAATGAGTCGGTGCTTTCATAAGTGACACTTCTCACACAATCACCCAAGGTTTCCCGTAACTCTATAGTTTCTATTCAGGATAACAAAGAGCAAAAGTGCTGATGCACTTTTCCATACATGGGGCACTTTTGGTCTGTACTTCGCCATGTGGGGATCAATATGACACAGCATGGGCAGTTAAAAGTTCAAATCTGTAATATCGCAGATGAGAAAGCCAAACAAAGCTGGGATGACATACATCTGACCTGTGCTGGGAAAGAGGCGAGCACACCCAAACATGGACCTTTAATCATTTCTTTCTGAGATAAATGTGAGCTTTTGTGAGTAAAGCAATCTCTTAAAACACTGGCAGGCTATTTCTCTCTGTTAACGTGTTTTTTTATTGTGCTAGTCAGCATACACCTCTGGTTCTATGACCAGAAGTAAAGAAAAGAATAGCTTATTCCTCTGTTTAACGTGTTGTTAAACAGAGGAATTAGGAAGGATTTAGGAAGTTCAGAATTACTATTACTACAATAAGATAAAGCTGATGTGGATGTAAAAGCTTAAACAAACTGTATGAACCCACAAAGTCAGTCTACCATTCAATGGAGAAGCTCCTGCTGTGTTCCTGCTCTCAAAAATAATCTTGCTTATATTTACTGTCCAAGGCCGCAAAATCAGGATTTCAGTGGTATTCTTGTCAAATCAGGATTCAGGCAGTTTAGCAAGCCATATAGCACATTATACATTAACCAGGGTGTTGGCTGTGTTGGCGAACAACCATAGAGGCAACAAGAGTTTAAGCTACTGTACTGCATGTATGACTGACAAAGCTATAAAAAGGCAATGTGCTCGTATAATAACATCACAGGCTGAGAGAGGAGGAGAACCAGGACAAGGGAGGAGAAACAAAACAACTCTGTAATTAAAAGAGCAATCTAACACATCGAGAAAGAGAATCTAATGGAAAGAGAGGAATTTGCACAGAAAGAAACCAAAAGCTAAGACGGGAGAAGTCTGAGACACTGGCAGAGCAGTGGCTGGTAGAATTAGGATCCCTTAGGAAGTGAAGAAAAGGTTGAAGAGTGTGTGAAAGTGTGTGAGAAATGCTGTCCAAGGTTGGCACGAGTGTGTACGGGGTGCTGTGGGTCATGTCCTGCGTCCTCACACACATCTGGGCTCAAGATACATACATGGCCAGAGCTCTGAGGCTCATGTCTGAGACGCCACTCATCGACGGGTAAGTGAGTTAGTCTTCCTAACGTGCCACAGTGGGATGTGTCAGTCAACCCTGACTTTAATCAATTACTTTTTTAGGGAAACTGTTTTTTCATAGTGAAACGTGCTCTATGTAGTTGTTTCAGTGATCTGGCCTGCCTGCCTAATCAGCAACAAAAGTAAGCACTTACATTCTGTAATAAAAGTAATAAAAAAGCTGACCTGGCAAAAACAAGAGCAATTTTCCCTTCCTGTTGTCAAATCAATTGTGTTTATGGTGAGACACTAAAAATGATCTCTGATTCACATTGTTTCTGTGTGCCCTTCAACCTGTGATCTTCCAGCCATAATGACTTGCCTTGGCAATTGAGGAAGCAATTCAACAACCAGCTCAACAAAGTGGATCTGAACACACTCACCACAACCCACACCAACATCCCCAAGATAAAGGAGGGACGCCTGGGAGCGCAGGTTCATACATGCATGGGATTTACAGGGCATGGGCAAATTCAAAACTTTTCATCAGTAATGATGGTGCTCTGATACACCCAGAGGAAATTTGTTTTTCTCAGAATCGTCTTTTCTTCATCTCTTAAGAAATAGGGGAGATCTCAATTTTGTATCATCTTGTGATCACCTACATCTGAAATGTCTCTCCTAAACACCTCTTAGGAGCAAGGAGGAGACAACAGAGAGAACACATTCTTGAGACTTTATGAGATAAATGTGAATATGCTGACATGTGACATACTGTATATAATAGTAATAAGCTCCTACTATATGGCTGTTGGCCCCATGGCTTCAATAGGGGAATGCAGCAGTATGTGAAAACTGTGCATGTCTGAAAAGAAGCACCCAAATCGTAGGAGTCATAAAACGTATTGAGTTTTCTTTGAGATCTTCCTAAAGATCATTTGGAGATCTCTTGTTTTGATCACAGTGAGATAAACATGAGCTTATATGTGGCTGTTTCTCTTGAGTTGAATTTGAGAAATAGCAGAAAATGCCTTTAGTCGTCTTAAAAAGAGCTAATTTGTGTCAAATGAGATCTCCTCTTGGATTTTGCTTTCCTATGGGATGGTTTTGGTCCACTGGTAGAGGCCAAGGGATTACTAACCATCCTCTGGGTCTTCGTGACTGCTGTGAAAAACACATTCAGATGGCATTTCAGAATATCCATTAACCATAACCTTCCATAAAATCAATCAGATCATATTCAACCACTTGGTGACCTCTCATGTACTATATCGTGTTTATCTTATTTATATTGTTGTGTTGTATTGCTTTTATTTATATTATGTATGCCCCCCCCCCATTTGCACAGTTTTTTTGGCGAGGTCACCACCTACTTTTTGTTTTACATGTGCTGACATGTAAAATGTAAAAACATGTAAAACATAATGACAATAAAGTTGAATTGAATTGAATTGATAGGGGCGTTCTCATTCTCTCTCCATACAACACTACTCCAATTGAGAAACAAGTGCATCATAGGATGAAGGGGCTCAATTTGAATCATTACAATACCAGAATTTGCCTACCCTGCCAAGAGGTGATTGACCAAAACCATGGCAGTATAGCTGCTCAGTGTACTTGTACTGGGCAGCTGTGTGAATGTGAAGCAAGGCAGTGCTGAAAAGGAATGTGCTTGCACAGTCGAGTTTCCCTGTATACGTAAAGGTGCCATCGTTCGTTATGAATGTATTTCTCCTAACATTGCCTTCTGTCTTCTTTTAGTTCTGGTCCGCCTATGTTCCGTGTGACACTCAGTATAAAGATGCAGTCAGACAGACACTGGAGCAGATAGATGTGATCCACAGGATGTGTCAAAAATACCCAGAGACCTTCATGTTCGCCACCAGCAGCCAAGGTGAGATTTTAACGATACACTGATTTGTTATTCTCAGAGGGACATTTAAAATGCACTGTCACATCTTTCCTTTCATCCCCATATTCATCAAGTTATGGTTGGAAGCATCACTTTCATTTCCCATCTCTCTGTGCTGTGTAGACATCATGGAGGCTTTCCAGCAGAACAAGACAGCTAGTCTGATCGGGGTGGAGGGGGGCCACTCCATTGACAGCAGTCTGGGCACCCTGCGCACCATGTACCAGCTAGGGGTCCGCTACCTCACCCTCACACACTCCTGCAACACACCCTGGTAGGAGAAAACATCCTCACACACATACACACACACATACCCACATACACATAAACACAAAATGTAGAATTGCCTTACATATTACTTTATGTCCGACACAATGGCTCATTATCACACCGCCCTCGAGATGCACCGTATCAATGTGTCACCCAAAGAAAAGTTAATAAGGCAGCCTAGTCATCTGTGTGGTCCATTATCTGTTGATTCATGGTCAAACTAAACCTGTTTGAGGTGTGTGGTGGAGAGTACGGGGATTCCTGTTGGTCTGTCATGCTCTCCAGGTGGCAGAATTAGACGTATCAGGTTCTCTGGAAGTAGTTAAGAGGTGGTTTGATCTACCCAACCACAGTAACACAACAGCTCATCTTGATTTTCATGAACAGATATTTTTGCCAGCAACAGCCATCAATGTCCCTGAGAAACCTTAAAATTCTGTTCTAAAAGTTGATTTTTGTAACTTTGCAAAGCATTTGGCTTTGGAATTACCAAGTTTAATGGGGAAAAAAACTCAAAAATATAAAAATGGCACGTATTGTGTGTTTCGAGGCCAAAAGTAAAATATAAAATCTCCTCTGTCTATTGGTTACTTTACCCATTTTAACGGTCTGTCCTGTCAGGGCGGACAACTGGCGTGTTGACACCGGATCAGAGCCATCGCAACACAATGGGCTGTCTTCATTTGGCAAGGTGAAATTACATTTCAAATATAACAAGTTACTGATTACTGTTAAATGTTAATGTTAAAATAGGGTGTGCCTATAACCTCACAGTCAAAATGTTTACAGTAATCCAAGTAATCACGTTTCTTAAAGATATTAAACTGATTTGTGACTACTTGTTTAGTAACAGACACTTACTAATGTTTTGTAATGGTATTATGTGAATCCTATTATTTATTTATATATTTATGATTTATTTGTCACTTGTTATTCCTCTAACATTGCCTGTACTGCTGTGAGAGAGGGTGACAGACAGACGGATGGATGGATGGATGGGGGTTGTCAATTCCATTTCCATGCCTTATACTTTCTGCTTAGTTATGATCTTAGCAATTCGATTCAATACCAGAGAAAATATTACAGAAGGAGTGATCTAATCTGTTTGAAAATGATCATAACAACAGTCACAATGCTTTCCTACAACAGCAACTGATTGGGGAAATGAACCGTCTAGGGATGCTGATTGACCTGGCTCATGTGACCGTCCAAGTGATGAACCAGGTGCTGGACATGTCTAAAGCCCCAGTCATCTTCAGCCACTCGTCCGCC